>CAEFZX010005456.1:0-111717 GCA_903066825.1 Alfaro cultratus | reverse complement strand
CATTTCATCTGATTTGAAGAAGGTGGGGGGGCTGGTTGACCTTTGATGACCTCTAAAAACATTTCTTTATATCTTTAAAATGACAGCAGCACAAACGAAAATTTTTGCTGCACAAACGTTTGACACCAATTTAGTCTGATTTGAAGAAGGTGGGGGGGCCAACTTCACTCAGGTGTTGGACCTTATTCACACATTAGCAGTAACATGTTTTCTTCAGGACCTTATTTGTTGGGTTGACCTCTGCTGTGACCTCTCTATGGCCGCTGCACGCATCGTTTACTTTAGCTTGTTTTAAACTCCTGTACTCCTTATACAGCCCTGCAAAGACACACACTTTATTTTTTGAACGCATCAAGGAGAAAACAGTGTTTTTATGCTGCGATGAGACGCGCTGCACCCACTCCTGGTCTCCTCTGGAGCCTGGTCGATGTCCTCCTAGAAACACACAGGCGTTACAGTGGAAGAAAACATGCAGCGGATCCTGTTTTTGTGCGGATGCGTTGGTTTAAATCACCTTACTGGGTTTCCTCTGGTGCTGCTGGAGAAAACCCTGCTCCCAGCTTTTCAGCAGCAGTTTCACCTCGCTGTAGCGATCCATTTTGAATCGGTTCGGGACCAGTGCAAGTTATTTAAAAGTCATTTCATGATCAACATCATTTCCAGTGTTTACGTCAGGCTAAAGCTGGCAACCGGCGCGATGTCGCTGAGAAAGATCGGAAACTTTCCATCAATTTTAAATGCTAAAGTCTTCCGCTAAGCTGTTATATTTTCATCAAATGTCTTTACTGCTTGAAAGTCGATCTGTTTTGGTGAAAGCGGAAGCGGCGTTTTGTTGTTTAGGATTTTCCCGCGCCTGTGTTGCCAGGTTCGTTTCTGAATCCCCCGATCCCATAAAACCTATAACTAGCTAAAAGAAGAAGAAGAAAAAAAACTTCTAGCTGATTAGTTTTGAAATGAAAACAGCCTTCAATGAAGATATGGAAGCATACATTATGTGCTTTTTAAATTACTTTTTTAACGATCATTTTGGAAGATACTAAACAGCCGTTGAAGATTTTACAACGTGGAAATTTCAAAATAAAGAGACCTTTATTGTGAAGGAAGTACTTCCGGTGCTAAAGGGTTCATTGGAATCATAACCAGTTTTAAATTGTGTCACTAATTAAAAGCATTGTAAGACACTCGGCCGTTAGTCAAAAATAATTACATTTGATTATAAATGACTGTGACGTAATAGCCAAATAATGTAATAATATAATATCCATCTGAGAGGAAAACTTTGATTTAAATTAGGATATTTTAAAGAAAGTAAGAACCAAATATCCTTCTTTTAAGAAATCCTTTAAAAATTATGTGCAAATTTTACCTTTGTAACAGCTTTTTGCAAAATATATATAAGCTAATCCTGTTTGTTTTGTGACTCAGATATTGACATTTTGAACATTGCAATGTTTGCAATGTTTTCTGGAAGGATTTTCAAAACTTGATCTTAAATAAGATATGTATTCCACTAAGTTCAGATGTAATAAAAGCTTGTACTCTATCAGGGGATAAAGTATTAAAACAATGTTAATTTAATCCTTCTGGCAACTTTTTTTACTCATAAGTGAAATTATTTTATTTAAATAAGTGCTGAATCATTGCAACATCACAAAAGGCTAATCATTATACCAATATATCAATAATTTAGGAAAGGATTTGTTACGTCTGTTTTTTTCCCCACGTCGTCATTTATTTGTCTTTTTCTGCCGAGTTGTGTTAAATTGCATTGTTTTTGTTCTGAAGTGTGACTTGTATTGTCTTGACTCTTAAAGGTTTTTATAAAAATGTTGAAAAAAATATCTAACAAACCTAAATATGGAGGGAAAAAATAATTGGTGATCGACTGTTTTGGAAAACGTGTGTAAGACTTGAACAGCTCAAAATATTGGATGCATAAGAAAATATTCAAGTCATAGAAGAGTCAAAATTAAAATTAAAATATCCAAATTCATGTGTATAACTGTTATTTCTTGCCAACAATTTTATAGCCTTATAGCCTAATTTTAGTCTCGCAACAAGTAAAATTTATTTTGTAAAAATCAATTCTATGAATTTATATACTGCAAAAATGTTATAACAGTTTTAGGCAGAAGACAATCCAGCGCCACCTGTAGAATGGCAGAACTAAACTAAACTCCAAAGGAACTGAAATAATCTTCATTTATTCTATAATCTCACATAAAAATTACAACATTTTTATGAAACTTTAAAAAAAAAAAAAAAAAAATTTTAGAAAATTAATCAAGTTTGAGCTGAAAGATTCATCCTTTAATTAAACAGGAGAGCACAGAGTAAGAATGAAAGAGTTTATTGTCTTAATCTACAGAAGGTACTTTAATTTGAAAAGTAAAAACTTTACTAAGAGGATTGTGTCTCTGAGAGCAAAGACATTTAAGACGTGATCAGTTCATTCCAGCTGTGAAACTTCATGGAAGTACGCTCCCAGCATCTTGATTCCTTGGATGTAATTTGATCTGAAAAACAAATAAAAAGGAACAAGATTGAAAATTATGCAAGATGATAAAACAATTCCAGCGTTTCTGTCAGTGTATTATAAGCCTGGCGGCCATCAGGCTTAGAATTGCTTATTTATTTAAGGTTTTTCTTAATGTTTGAATTTTTTAAGACTTTATAGTTGGTGTTCAGGTATTAATCTTCTTACCTTTCAATAACACATAATTATCAAGTGATATTTTCAAACTTCCTGTTAACTTTATAAATTTTTTTACTCATAAACTTGGCGGCCGGCTGGATGAGTGACTGCCGAGGCCCAAACCACCGGGCTTCTTCTATTTACTTTATCTTTTACTTTTTAATTTCACTGAAATTGCATTCGTTGTGTTTGTGACAAACCTGTTGAATTTTTCATTTTGTGAGTGAGCTCCGTCATCGGAGGATCCGACAGGAAGCAGCATGACGTTCCGGCCCGTCGCCTCCTGGAAGGTCAGAGTGACGGGGATGCTGCCGCCCTCACGGGTCAGGTCCGGTTCCACCCCGAAAACTGGACCGCATCAGGGAAAATAACCGTCCATATGAACAAATGAGTAGGATATTGATTTGTTTAGGAAGATGAGTGTATGTAAAGATTTGAACCAACCCGTCTTCATGGCCTTTCGACCAGCCATGTAGTGAGGGTGGTTGAAGTCGGACACCCAGGCTTTGGCCCCGTGGCCCATCGTTACTTTTAGTTTGTTGGGACTTCCCAGATCAGCAAACCTCTTCTGCAAGTAATCAACCACCTAAATAATAATAATAAACAGAAACTCTGAGTAAAAAACAAACATGGTGGTTTTAAAACCAAAATTAAACATCAGCAGACAGATTGAAACTGGTTTTATTGTTTAAATGTCCTATTTAATGCAAGATTCAATTATTTCATCAGAATATAAGCAAATTGATTATTAAATATCGTTTAATTGTTAAACCACCTGAATTTTACTGCATATTTCACAGTTTTTCTGCACAATGAAGACAGGAAAGGAAGGAAAGGAGGAAAAAAAGAAGACGGATGAGAAGGAAATGAGAAAAAAGAAAAACTGAAATGGAAAAAATAATGTAAGAAAAAAAACTAAGGATAGGGAAAGACAGAAGGAAAGAGGGAATGAGGCAAGAAAAAACGGAACAAGTTAAAGAAAAAGGTAAGAAAGGAAGTATGCAAAAAAGAAGAAACAGTCAAAGGTGGAGGAGAAGGAGTAAAAAAATAAGAAAAGCTAGAAAGTAAACAAGCAAACTAGAGAAGATGAAAGAAGGGGGACAGGTAGGAACGAGTGAAAAAACAATGAAGGGCAGAAAATGGTGAAAAGGGAAAACAGAAAAGAAGGAAAGAAAGAAGGAAGAACGGAACAAGGAAAGGAAGAAGAGATAAGATGGTGAGAAGGAAGGGATGGCAGGAGGAAACAAAAGAACAATAAAATGAAACAAGCAGGACAACTTAACATTTTACTTTCTCATCTCTTCTTAGCTATTTTAGATTCATATGACTGTTTATTATTTAAAACATGGCATCATCATATTTATGGTCTGATTATTCATGGCTGATTTCTCTCTGAGGTTTTATTGACCCCACATTTTGAAAACGCTGCACTAAAATGAATCACTCTGCTGTCAAACACATATTTTACCATTTACCTGCTTCTCCACGACTTTGGGGTCCATGTCAGGGACGAGGCGGATGGAGAATTTGCCGATGACCTTGCGGGGGATGACAGTCTTGGCTCCAGTTTCGGAGAACGCTCCCTCGATTCCGTGCAGAGACAGAGACGGATACCTCCAGCGGTGCATCAGGATTTGCTCCTGTAACGAGAAAGAAGCAAAGTGTTAGTGGCTCTGAAAGAGGCAGGGAGTGAAGTAAATATCAGATTGTTTACTCACCTTGCTGTCATGCAGCAGCTTTCCAACACCCACGTCTTTGCAGTACTCACACAAGTCAAAATCGATCTTCTCGTACAGTTTTTTCTCCTCTTCTGTGAGAGGAGCCACGCTGTCGTACATCCCAGGAATCAAAATCTTTCCCCTCTTGTCAACCAGAGACCCTGTGAAGGTAACAATGTTAACGTACAAGAACTGTAAAAACGTATAATTCAACAATAATCTCCATTTACCCATGAGTGAAATGAGATCAGTCATGGCCTCATGAACCGAGCCGCCAAAGACGCCGGAGTGAAGGTCTTTCTCACCGCACTCCACCTGAGATTCAGATGGAAATAAAGAAAATCTGTAAGAATGTCATCTGAGATAAAAAGCTAAATGCACCTTTTTTACACTTAACTACATCTGCATACTTTGCTCTATTTCAACTATTCAGGTTTTACCAAATTCTACTCATTCAGGACATTTCAGCCACGTCTTTCGGTATTAACTTCTTCTACCGTTTATGAAATATTCAGCTTTTTGTGATCATCTTGGGCCTTATTGAAATTAATAGAACATCCAGTAATTTCTGAAAAATTCTGCTAAAAACAGTTCCGCTCTTTCAAAGCTAACTACTTCAACGTACATTCAGCTAGAAAGTTTAAAATGTAGAAATATCCTTCAACTACTTCTGTTTATTTCAGCTTTTTCATATCTTTTACAAATGTCATAAAATCCCTCTGCAAGGTTTTGCTTGCATTACGCTCAGTCTTCAGTAGAGGTTCCCCAGTCTAACTCTCCTGCCCATTTCTTTCAGATTGCAGGATTCACGCTGCATTTTCGCATTTTGTTATTACAGGTGAATTTACCTCTACAAAGAAATAGCAGATTCCTCTGAGGCCGTAGGTGATGCACGGTTTGGTCTTTCCCAGCCAGTAGTTGTCAGAGATGCAGACATAATCCACGCCTTTGAAAAACGAATCTTTTCTGGAAAACACCAGATCGTCCAGACCCTCAGACCCAGATTCCTCCATCCCCTCGAAGCAGAACTTGATGTTGATGGGAAGATCCTGAAGGAAAGATAAAGACATGTGGCACTTCCTTTAACAGGTTAGGATGGATCTATGGGTTAAACAAAACATGCTCATTACATTTTTTACACACAAAAATAGTCTTAGATAATGACATTATAGTTTTGCCAATTTGAGCTTCTTTCAGATTGAACCAATTTAGGGCGTCTTGTCACTTTAAATCCAAATAAGCTTCTGCTGGCCGCGCCCCGAAAACTCAATGTTTACATTCACGTGAAAATAGCTGCAAACAGATGAGCAATTATGCAACCATACATCTTTGAAAAGCAGAAGTGGAGCAAATGATGGTAAGTATAATTTTCAAGTCATGATCCTTTCTCTTTCCCATATTGCTTGAAACCTGTGGCATGTTTAATAATGTGGAACATCCTTCTTAAGTAGATTTCCTTTAATTGAGCTCACCAGACAAACTAATCAACCCAGCTCTCTCAAATTAATTATAGTGATTCAAAGAGCCCTGACACACAATATCATCTATAAATTTATGACACTTAAATCCAATTTGTGTACAAGAAGTTGAGACCCAAATAGAAATACAACATGCAAAATGTGAATTTTGCATAATAGATCCCCTTTAAATCTCAAAGTACCAGAATCACAAGGTTCCTTGATTCTGTTGCCAGGAGGATGCAATAAAAAAAGCCCCAGCAGTACATGATATGTGCTGTAAAGTCATTTAAAACCCGACTGAAAAATCTCAAGGTTAATTTTTATCTAAAAAAGCTTTCACTGGGCCGTAAACAGCTGAAACCAGGAAAGTTAAAGGTGATGAAGACACGTCATTATGAGAACTTTTTCCAAATGTACTCAGATCCAACTCAGAAGTGGATTATCCCTGTGCTAATGTGGGTCAGTTTTCTGTTTTTCTGCTTGTTGACGACTTCAGAGTTCTCAGTAAAACGTCCTGAAATGCAGGCGACACGACTGCAGCACATCCAGCCTTCACATAATGATTAAACCAAGGCTTGGTATTCACATGCTGTAGTTCATCTTTAAACCTGAATAAAAAAAACTGTTGTAGGACATAATTTACACAGACTCAGAAGCTCCAGATCACACTCCTAAGAAGTTCATTTCTGAAGAAAGCTGAAGGAGATTAGCGAGAAAGTTAGTTTACAGTGTTTGTTTAAATGCTATATCTTTTTTAAAAAGTTGCTGAACCTTCCCAGGAGCGGCCGATCTACCAAATAACTCCAGAAGCACACCGGCTACTCATCCAGGAGGAGAGAAAAGGACATCTAATCGATTTCAGATTCTTCTATGTGGGGTGCCACAGGGCTCGATACTTGGGTCTCATTCAAACCCACCAAATATGAATCTCTACAAAGTAAAAGTCTGAATTTTCTACTACTTTTTCATTTTAATTTGGCTGAAAGGAGACTAACAAGATGATTTTGCAGCATCCAATGATACAAAATAGTTTCTATAAGCCTGAGAAAATAAAAAAACATTCTAACTGTAACCCATACAATTAAGCTTTTTTTGTAAAATTTATTCATTAGGTTACAAAGTTGGTTAGTCTGACATTTTAATAACAAAATTAAACATTTTTCTATAGAAACATTGACTGATGTTGAAGTATTTTAAAGGACAATGTAGCAACAGTTAAAATTTTGGGTAAAAACTATCATTCATGATGTTTTTTCATCATTTAATAGATAAATATTATGATTTCCCTCCAGTATAAAATCAATATTTCACAAATGTAACAACTACATGAGTCCTTAATTGTTACTTGACTTATCTATATTTTTATTCTTATATTATCTGTAAGATATAATACAGAAGGACCGGTTAAATATTCTTCATTTATGCTTTTTTAAATTATTATTATTATATCTTTCCACAAGGTGGCAGCGCACAAGTGTGTAATGAGCTACTAGCATGTAAACAAGTAGAATACTGTTGAAACCAACAAATATATAAAAAAATTAAAAATACTTTATTACTTTTGTAATCATTCTGGGTAAAACGTTGACTTGACTTGGCTTTCTTAGTGAGCAAATAAATAAATCAGTTTGCATTTCTTTACAACTTCAGAGTTTCACTAAAATGTTGACATCTACCTTTATTTTTGCTTTCTGACATTGTTTCTAAACCATGTCCGAGTAGAGAAAACACATATCAATAATCAATGCCTGCAGTCTAAAACAAAAAGCTGGATTTAAGTTGAACTATTTAACATTTAAATAATGAAAACAAATCTTGGAAAACACATCATTTAAAGAAAATGAAGCAAACAAAACAATTTGTTTGCATAACTTTCTGCATGACACATAAACTGGAACGGAAGCAAAAATACCTGAACACGTGAAGACATGTTAGCTCTCATGTGCTATGCAATAACATGCAGTGGTTGTTTAATCAGGGCTTGAGCAGCTCAGCTCATGTTTTCCTTCCCAACATGACCTGCCAAACTTGTGCGCCTTGACATTCAAACGGTCAGTAAATCATAAGCTGATATTTAGTCACACCCAACTCACAATGTCACATTGAGAACGTTTTTTTCTTTCACAGAGAAGAAAAGGTAAAAGAGAAACCAAAACGGTTTTGCAATAGTTTCAACACACCTATATTGTGACATTACAACCACAAACGTCCAACAAAGCAGAGAACAACTGTAAAGTGGACAAAAAAGTTGCAGAATCATCAAAAACCAAAGAACGTAATACTGTTTATTTTCCTTCCCCTTGGTATTTATGCACCAGTTTTTATTGGTCTGACACAGGAAATCCCATTAAAATACATTGGAAATTGTGAAGAACAGAGTCAGCACATTCAGTAAAGGTAGAAAACTTAAAATTTTGTTAGAAACTGTACCTGCTTTATCTTTTGGTAAGCCTCGATGCAGTTAAACCAGGCCAGCACCGGGCCCTTGTCATCAGTGGATCCTCTTCCATAGAGTTTACCTACAAACACACACCTCAGGCTTTATTCGCATCTTCTTCACTGCCTCCTGTAATTCAATTATAACATCGACTAACTTCACAAAACATTCCAAAAAATACAGAATTAATATAATTTCCAGTTCTTAATGGAAGCATTGTGTCGCCACCAGATCCTTTATTCTGGTTTAAATGTCATATTTAGTCTTTTAAAACAGAATATGTGACAAGACAGGAAGCAGAAAGAAGCTAAAGGCTAAACTGAACATCGCTGAGCATGTAGGAGTCAGAAGGAAGTGAATGTGTCACTTTCAGTCAGCTGATTTTTTACCAAACAGCAGAATGAAAGCTTCAGCATTAGTTGATACCAGTGGAGACGTTTTACCATCGTTTGATTATAGAAAACAAATCAAAGCAACAGATCCTGGTGTGAGAAAATGTTTGACTCCTCACTTTTCTATCATATCTTTAGATCGTTAAACAAATGTTAATATCAGGGGAAAATAACCTGAACAAACACAAAAAGCAGTTTTCAAACGATTTCATTTAATGTCGTAAATAAGCCGCTCAGACGACGGATTGTCTTTTTCGGTTAAGTTTCACTCAAATGTGAACTATCTGAACACACGACATTGTCCAAATGACTGTTGTATTTACGCAAGCTGTCTTGGTCTGATATTTACAGTAAATTTGTTTGATGAACTAAGACAAAAAAGCAACAGAAAAAGCAGATATCACTGAGCAGCAGCATTAAAAATAAAGTCAGCTCTTAATTCTTAAAAACAGTCCAACCTGACCTCTGACGACCTCAGATAAGAAAATGCAGCTCTGCTCAGAAAATAAAGTTAACTGAACTGGACTTTGAATATGTGCAGCCATCTATGATATGATTACACGTTAATAAAAGCACGACGTCATCAAAATGCAAAGCTAGGTTTGAGAAATTATAGTAAAAACAGCAACTTGATCTTTTCACGATGGATTGGAGCATTTTTTACCTTAAGCAGTTAAAAACAGTCAAATTAAAAAAATGTTATGCTTCAATAGCAGTATGGTAGCGTAATTTGAAGTCTGATCGCATCATTAGGACATTTAGATATTTTATGTCAGGCAGATAAGATACTGCATGTCTTCAAAATGCAGCCAAAGGCAACACAAACACGGACTGAAAACAGAAACCTCAAAATTCATCCTTCTGGGTTTAGTCTTACACTTTTAGAAACGATTCCAGACTATCACTTTGACTTCTAGTAAAGCTGTTTCATTTTCAGCCCTTTGATTTCTTACCGTCTTTCTCCACCAGAGTGAAAGGCTCGGTGTCCCAGCCGTCCTCGATCTGAGCAGGCTGGACATCCAGGTGGCCGTAAATACACACCGTCTTCTTGGCTGGGTCCGAACCCAAATGGCCCAGGATGATGGGAGGCAGAGGGATCTCCTCACCGGAGGGAAGCTGCGGGAAAAAAACATTGAATATTCAAAATAAACTAGAAATGCAAGCAGTTATAACGAACCTCATATTTCTCTGGTATCATACTGGATGTTACTTTAGTCTTTTATAGTCATGTATTGATCATAACCAATAAAAAGGTGTAAAATATAATTAGTAACATAATTATTCCAATCAGCTTGAACTTAATTTGTGTTCTCAGAAACATAAAGAAGATGAAATTATCACCTTTTGTTTCCCGATGTCCACCAGCTCCACCGTCCCCCCCAACCTCTCGATATCTTTGGCTGCCATCTCCATCATCTTCTTGATTTCCCCGCGCTTTTCGGGCCAAGCGGACACACTCTGAACAGCGACCCATTCTCCAAGGCGCTGGGAGAAAGAAGAAACTCACAGCTACTCAAAGGCTTTTCAATCATTCTCTAGACTGAGAGCCACAGGAGAGTTAGGTTCAAATAAATTTAACAACTGGTTTTACAATAATAGAGATCGGCACATACCCGTAAAATCTAACTAGATCACCTCACTTTAAAAAATATGCAAAGTGAGTAAGTAAACGTCATTTATTTTAAGTAAATCAAGTAGGACAACCAACACAAAAATTAAGTTCATGTAACTTAAATTATACAAACCAATTTTCCTGACTGAGTCCTTGTCCTTCCTCTCTCACTTCTTTATTTTTATTAACGTTTTATTGGCCTTTATTTAAAAGCAGACAGGAAATTGGGTAATGAAGAGGCAAAGGTCACCAGGTCGGGATTTGAACCTGTGACGGCCGCAGCACGGCGCTCTCCAACTTCACAAAATTACTAATTACATCAAATATTTGAAATACATAATGTACACAAAAAGTATTTTGTTTAATGAAATATAAAATAAAGATTAATTCATTCTCGACCAACACTGTTGTTTGCAGGTGTCGCTTGTTTACCGGAACACCAGAAACACAATGCAAAGGTTCCCGGTTGGGACTTTTTCATGTAAAAAAAATGCAACTAATTGTGTTTAAAGGCTAAACAAAAAAAAGAATTAAGTTAGTTGCCTACCTTAAGATAAAATGACACATGAAGACTTATTCTGATGTTCTGCTATGTGGATGCGCTCCTGTTCATGGAAACGTCAGGATTATCTCTTTATCATGACTAAAATTAGATAAATTATTGGCTCCAGAAAATAAAAAAGAAACTCAAATGAAGCATTTGTACTTGGATGGAGGCAGAGTTGAGTCAAAGTACTTTCCAACACAAGCAGAATTATCAAAAACGTACTTTTTCTAATTTAATCCAGCTCAAATAGAATGAGTTTCACCCCCAAATTATAAGTAATTTACTAAAAGTGAGAGTTGATAGCAATTTCATGAAAACTGATTTAAATCAACTTACTATTTTCTCTTAAATGCCATTTTGCATTTACAGTGTACATTTAAATGCAGGATGATAAATCATACCTTCACGTAGAGGTCCTGGTTTTCGTCCACATACTTGAAAAGTGCAGGGAGGTGAGCCATTTTTCCCAACGACAGACAGGAGCTGAGGGTTAAACCAGGCAGAGTGGCGAGTTTAACTCTGACCCGGAGCAGATATACTGGAGCACAAAGACACGCCCACCAATAAACCTGCTGACTTTGCACAAACTCCCCGAGTCAAATGAGAAAGTAAATATAAAAAAAGAAAAAGACTCATGTGAGAAAGTTGAATCAGAGACATTTAACTTCCTGCGTATCATGTGCAACGTAAAGTGAAGGTGTACAGTACTTTGCAGAAAGAAATACTTCCATTGTATTCCATTTGTAACCAAGAACTTCAGTGTATTTTAGTTTGATACACCAACACAAAGTAGTAATTATTCTCTTTTTTCCCAGATTATTGCACTTATAACAAGACATGTTTCCTGTGTTATAAGTGAAATAATCTGACAGTGGAATTAGTAATTTTTTATCAATATTAAGGAATTATATCTTGCTGAAATATTTCTTGTAAGGTAGTTTTGTCTTATTTCAAGTGTACTAAGATATCTGTACTAGAAGCTACAAACCAAAAAAACTTTTAATTTGTTTTTTGCAGTGACAAAAATAAAGTAATTGTTAAAATAAAGCCATGAGAAGTTGAGTTTAACTATTCTACAAGACATAGGGACCAATCATGAGGAAAAAGGTATTCAACTTTCTGGCCTACTTGTCAGAAAACTAACTGTACAAATAAATCAGAATAAGCTATCCCCACGGTGAAACATGGTGGTGGGAGCATCATGCTGTGGGGAAGCTGGAGCTAAAACACAGAGCAATCTGGAAGAGTATCTGTCAAAAGCCTGCAGACTGGGGCAGAGGTTCAAAACAATCCTAAACGTACAACCAGAGCTACAACTGAGTGGTTCAACCAAAGCACATTAACATGTTAGAATGGCCCAGTCAAAGCTCAGACATAAATCTAGTGAAAAATCTACCCTAAAAGCTTTTTCTTCCAACTTATAAGTACATAATACTGTGTGTTGGTCCGTCACATAGAATCTCAGTAAAATAAATTTGTGGTTGCAACCTGACTAAAGGTGCTAAAGTTCAAAATGTATAAACAATATTACAAAGCAACACGTTTAAATCTGATCTGATCCAACAATGAAAACAACTCATAACAACAGAGCTATAAGTACCTACATAAATATAGCAGCATGTATTTGGGCTAAAGAGCCTTCAGTAAAACACATAACTCAAGTGTTTAAGGAAATAAACATGAAACTGATACAAACTTAAATATTTTCCAGAAATGACGGAGCCTGTTAGGAGGCTAACAGAACGAGGTTAGCAGGTTGAAAGCTCTTATGTTTCCTAACCAGCTAATATTTTAGCTTTGACAGAGAAGACGCCATTCCTGACAACCTATCAGCTTTAGAAGAGCTTGTCAATATTACCTGTGCAAGCCAAACGCTGCTCTTTTGTAAATGTTCCGGTTTCTACATAGAAGAGTAGCTGCTGCACTGGTTTCGTTGTTCCGTTGAGACTATACGTAAAGCGAGTCCGCCATATTGTGAGTGGCACCGTCGCCTTCAGCAGCATGGCTGGAAACAGTTTTTCCCTGGATGAAGACCCTTTTATTTATTATCTAATACATACTTACCACTGAGACAAAAACTAACAATATCTGCAACAATTACAAAACCTTTTAAAATGAGTTTACATTTATTATAGTTGAACCACTGAAAATAGAATTAAACCTAATTAAATGTATTAATAGGAATAAGAAAAAACTAAGAAAACTTAAAATATTGTCGAAACTTATTTCAGTGACCGAATTAATGTGCTTAAAGGATTTGTAAATGTAGACCTATATTTGCAGTATCAACAATATGCAATCTGTTGCCTAAATTAATATAGAATAGAATAGAACAGAAATAACCTTTATTGTCCCTTAGTGGTGATATTCAAACATGCCAGCAGCAAAGTGACAAGTAAGTCAGAGCATGCAAATTCACACAAAATAGAAGTATAAAAACAGAAAGTAAGAAACACAAAATATTACATTCCTAAACAAAAAGAAAGTATCAAAGCAATGATAAAGTTTCCATTGGTTATGAAGATTTTTTTATGACAAATATTCTTTGTCATTTTTAATCCAGAAATAAACCTATAATAACTCTTACACACCTCAAGCTGCTTGAAGTTTTGTATATTTTTAATTTAGTCGTCTTTTGCTCAATATATAAAGCAAAAGAGGCTTATTGCGCAAATTTGTGTAGATTAAAAAACGCCACTCCCAATATGGCGGCGCCGTTTACGCGCGTTCTGTATTTCCATCGAGTGGGGGTTCTTGATCCTGTGGTTTAAGTTGGTTCCAGTTCAGCTGATGCCAGTCATTTATGCTGATGTGTGCGTGTGACTCTTTCCACGTGATAGACGCTTCCCGTTTGCTACTGACAGATACAAATTTAAAATAAACGCAAAATGTACAGCAGCATGCAAATAACAGGTGTATGGCTGCTCCTTCAATTAAAAAGAACAGTTATTGCAGATTATGACTGGTGTAGACCAATTATTCAAAAACAGTAAAGTCATTAAAATGTATGCTTGTTTAGATGTTAGTAAATTAAAGCAATATCTTCTATCATGTTTAGGTATCATATTTCTGCAGCAACTTGCAGAAGAAAATCATCATAAAGTAGAATAAGGTATTCTTTTGTCAACTGCAAATTTGTAACATTAATTAAACATGAAAACACCATAAGAAGGAAATATCACCAGTGTCCAAAAGCCAGTTTATTGTCAGACATCTACAGAAAGGCTTTTGATTGAAAAGTAAAAACTGCACAGAAAGGGTTTGGGTTCTGAAAGTCAGCATAGACATTATTTAAGAAAAGACTTTATGAGTTCAGCCCAGTTTTGAAACTTCATGGAAGTAGGCAGCCAGCATCTTGATTCCTTCAATGTAGTTTGATCTGGAGAATTTGGATAAAGAACAAGATTTTATTTGAAAGAAGAAAAAAACCGTAGCTGTTAATTTAATTTGATCTTTTCCATGTTTCCTTATGCATTTAGATAAACTATAAAATCTCAAACCTGTTGATTTTTTCATTTTGTGAGTGAGCTCCATCATCGGAGGATCCGATAGGAAGCAGCATGACGTTCCGGCCTGTCGCCTCCTGGAAGGTCAGAGTGATGGGAATGCTGCCGCCCTCACGGGTCAGGTCCGGCTCAACACCAAAAACTTAAATTAAACCAATAAGGCAAAAAAAACAAAAAAAAACAGGATCAAATAAATGAGGGAAGAATATAGATACATTTAAGTCATTTTAGATGTCAAAAACTGATTGAATAATCAGTTTTTGACATCTAAAATGACTTAAATGTATCTATATTCTGATATGCATTTGTTTATTTATGTGTATATTTTAATACACAAACATACTGCATGCTATTTTTCTATGTTGTCTTTTGTCCTTGATCCAAAAAGCCTTATAATTAACACTATTTGGTATAAATGTGCGTTTTTAAGCAGAGTTTTTATTTACCTGTCTTCATTGCTCTTCGCCCAGCCATGTAGTGTGGATGGTTAAAGTCAGACACCCAGGCTTTGGCCCCTTCACCAAAACTGTACACCTTCATTTTATTAGGACTTCCCAATTCAAAAAATTTCTTCTGCACATGGTCGATCACCTTAACAATAACAGAAGAGTGAAAGAGTTTAAAAGAACAACATATTTGCTATTTATTAAAATTGGAAATAGATAAATTAAAACTGGTAACAAACTGAAGCTTTAGGTTTATGTTATCCATGTAAAAGGTCAGCCGAAGTGGAACGATGATGAGCAACCAGTGACTAAAAATGAACAGACTTGACCCACTAGCATACGCGGTTGATGCAGTCTTACGTAGCCTTAATCGTAATCGGACCCAATTCCGATTTTTTTTTTTTTTTTTTTTTTTTTTTGACGTAATATGCCTGTATCTGATCTTTTTATTACAGTCTGAACAACACAGGTCGGATTGTTTTCCATAGCGACCCAGGCAGCCTGGATATCCGATTCGTATCCGATCTTTTCAAATGTGACCCGAATTCCAACGGCCACGTCCTGAACGTCATTGATACGCGACAAAACGTCACTATTCTGCGCGCAAGCGGGAAGAAAAACAACAGCCGTGGCGGATAATAACGAGGATTAAGTTGTTAAAATGCTGGTTCCAGTCGGACAACAACTTCAAAATCGTAAGCTATGCTCCACCGTTAGCATCCATGTTTACTTCCGCAAACACTGATCACTTCTTTTTATGGCGGTTGGCCAAACACTGAGCAGGCTCTCTATGTTTGACGCTATTGCGCCCTCTACTGCGCATGCGGGACACTTTCAGTTAGTTCGCAGTTCACACAGGAGAACACATACAAGTCGCTTATATTTGGACGTGTGAACAGCCACGGTAAAAAGAATCTGAATTGGGACACATCATGCTGTAGTGTGAACATAGCAACGTCATCAACATAGCCTAACTGAACATTCTAAAAGCTATTTAAGGACATTTTTGTTTTTCAGAACACAGCTTTTATGTCCAGTTGAAAGTAATTTAGTCTACCTGCTTTTCCACGACTTTGGGGTCCATGTCAGGGACAAGGCGGATGGAGAATTTTCCGATGACCTTGTGGGGAATAACAGTCTTGAATCCAGTTTCGGAGAACGCTCCCTCGATTCCGTGCAGAGAAAGACATGGATACCTCCAGCGATGCATCAGGACTTGTTCCTACAATGCAAAATAAAAGCAAAGTCCCAGTGGTTCTGATAGATTCAGTACTTAAAGGAGATTTATTTACCTTAGTTTCATGCAGCAGCTTTCCAGCTCCCACATCTTCGCGGTACTCAACCAAGTCAAAATCGATCTTATCATATAGTTTTTTCTCCTCTTCTGTCAGAGGAGCGATGCTGTCGTACATCCCAGGAATCAAAATTTTTCCCTTCCTGTCGACGAGACAGCCTGTGAAAGAAGAAAATAGAAAGTGAAATTTTACAGACTAAAGATGAGTCCTTAAATTATCTCTATTTACCCATGAGAGAAATGAGATCAGTCATGGCCTCATGAACCGAGCCGCCAAACACTCCGGAGTGAAGGTCTTTCTTGCTGCACTCAACCTTCACATCAAGATACAAAAGTATCATTAAGATGTTCCCCAAGCTTAAAAAATAACCATCTCTTTAAATAATTGAGACTTCACCTCGATGAAAAAGCTGCAGATTCCTCTGAGGCCGTAGGTGATGCACGGTTTGGTCTTTCCCAGCCAGTAGTTGTCAGAGATGCAGACATAATCCACGCCTTTGAAAAACGAATCTTTTTGGGAAAACACCAGATTGTCCAGACCCTCAGAATCCGACTCCTCCATTCCTTCAAAGCAGAACTTGATGTTGATGGGAAGATCCTGCAAGACAAAGATGAACATACACTGTAAAAAAAATGATAAAGCTCAATTTCTGAATGCCAAAACCATTTCACCACAGATTTGGACTGTATGTTATAAAACCAGACAAAATGGCTCCCTCAAAGTTTTTTATTAAGGTTTTATTAAATTTTTTTCTGAGGGGGAATATGCCAGACTAAAACTATAAACACGTTTTAGTTCCCTAAAATGGCAGCAGTGAGTTTACCGTCCCGATCTTTTGATGGGCCTCGATGCAGTTGAACCAGGCCAGAACTGGACCCTTATCATCAGTGGATCCTCTTCCGTACAGCTTACCTACAAAGATAAAACTCAATTTAACCAGTCTGTTGTTAATTGTTTTTTAAACAAATAATTTAACCAGAGACCTTTAGCAAAAATTATGCATGTTCATCAGTGCTGCTATCTGGAGAACAGATATTTTTCTCTCGTTCTGTTTTCATCCTACATCAAAATGTGTCAAACTGAGAATAAGTATCTTTGAGGGGCAAAGTTTAAATCAAACTTTGTTTGATTTAAACTTAATAGCAGTGTAAGAGCTGTTTTAATAGCAGCTCTTACAGTACACTGCTATTAAAGCAGCAGTGTAAGAGCTTGTTTTACCTGCCACTCCCTCGTTTGTATCAAACAGGGTGTAGTCCAAATATACCCTGTATATAAATATAAAGCATATACTGTACAGCTTTTGCTGTGGCATTGTTTCGATAAGCTTCTGCAATGCTACAGCATTCATTCCACCCAGAGTTCAATAAATTTTTATAGCATTAGACTGCCATGCAAAGTCTTTTCCATCACAAAGCTTCTCACTGGGGTTAAGATCTGGACTCTGGTGGAAATGAAGTTACTTGAACCACTCATGCACAGTTTAACCCTGGTGAATCCTGGTATTCTCATCTTGGATTAAATCTGTCCTATCAGGGAAGAAGGCACACATCCGAAAATAAAATGATTTTGTATATCAGATCAGAGATCTTACCGTCTTTCTCCACCAGAGTGAAAGGCTCTGTATCCCAGCCGTCCTTCACCTGAGCAGGCTGGACATCCAGGTGACCGTAAATACACACCGTCTTCTTGGCCGGGTCCGAGCCCAAACTGCCCAGGAGGATGGGAGGCAGAGGGATCTCCTCGCCAGAGGGAAGCTGCATGAATTAACATAAATACAAGAATTATACACACTTGTTTTTCTAGCGCAAGGTTGGAGGATGATGGAGTTAAAAATACATCTTAGAGAAATTTTCACAACTTCTTGAAAAAGATACAAATTAAAGTATCCTAAAGTACAATACAAAGTACTCATCTTTTATCAGCTATATTTTTCACTTTTAGTTACATTCTATAGTAATGGAAAGGTGGACTAAAAGTTGCATTAAACGTTCATTAAAAGTGCCAACTTTGTATTATTTGGTCAATAATGCAACTATTGACCAAATAATGCAAAGTTCCATTGAAACTTGCATTAAAATTAATTTAAAAGGTCAACTTTGCATTAAAAGTTTAATTATTTACTGAATAAACTTCCCGACAACAGTCATGAACATTCATGAAGACGCCTTCATATTCATGACTGTTTCATGTGAAAAATTATGCACAGCCCTTCAAATAAAGCGTTACTGAAAATATTCATATACAAAACTATCAATAAAGTTAATAAACCTAAAATAAATTTTTCTATTACACTCGTTTTTAGTTAACACCACTAAGTAAGGCAAAGTTTTTAAAGAATGAGCGACCCATGACCTGTTCTTGTCCCTGAGAATGAACACAAAAAATCTAAATACTATAATAGAAAAAGAATATCAAATTTTAAGATATTATCTGCCGTTTATGTTTGTTTTAGACAAGACAAACATGCTAGATTTTATGTTTCAGATCTATAACAATTTATATCTCCATTTTCTCCAGACGTAGACTTATTTTATTAAAATAGAGTTGTTGGTTGTGCAGATAGAAATTAAATTTGGCTTATTTTTATCATTTTTCATTAAAAATAAAAATCAAACATTTGTGGCCAAAAAGTTAGATTTTTAACAAATAAAAGTGAAAAACTCTTTTACCTTTTGGGTGCCGTTGCCCACCAGCTCCACTTTCCCCCCCAGCCTCTTGATCTCATCCGCTGCCATCTCCATCATCTTCTGGATCTCTCCGCGCTTCTCGGGCCAAACGGACACACTCTGGACACTGACCCATTCTGCCAGACGCTGAGTAGAGAAAGTTCAAACTTCTTCTAATATAGTCTCATCTAATTGCTCATGCAAATTTTACATTTTTGAGACACATCAATGTGTCTCTTTTTTTGCAGGTCTGAAGTCTCAAAGTGAAACCAGAGAACTGAGGCTACATTTTGCTCAACTGATTTTATGCCTAAAGTAATTTAACTTCCTGATTAGCTGAAAATCTTAGTGAGACAACTAGAAATCTTACCTGCACATAGAGATCATTGTGTTCTTCGACATACTTAAAAAGTGCTGGAAGGTGAGCCATTTTTGCGGGTAACAGCAGCCGGAGGGTTAGCAGGCAGAAGGTCATGAAAATACTGGGCTCTAGACTGGGAACAGAAGCCACGCCCTGCATCAAACCTGTTCTCTGCTAGGCATATCTGACCTTTATACAAGATCAGATATTTTTCGCAGATGTCATCTTGACAAATAAGAAGTCAGTGACAGATTTCTGCATCCTATGTGCACAAAAGAGCCTTATCAAAGATTCTTCCTTCCATCAACTTTATAGCCAAAACTGCTTTCTGCAAACTCAATTTATGAGCTCTTTATTTTTAATCTGTTGCTGTTTCCAAGACATCTACTCAGTTATACATTTTTTGTAATAATATGCCATTTTTAATAACTACAATATTATGTTGTAAACATTTCTCCATTTAAAAAGTATTTTACATTAATTTGAATATGCATGCTCCCATTTGCCTTTAGCTTCATATTCCCAAAGTAAATAAAACAATATTTCTATTCTAAGTTCAAACATTAAGAAAAAGATTTTACAAACCAAATATATTTGGGTAAGATCCACAAGAAGGATTCATGTTAGTCCACAGCTGGGATTTGTAGCATTTTATTTAATTACTGCTACAATCAGATGATACATTTTACTAAAAATACTTCCTGCCCACTTGTGACACTTGCAAACTGAAAGTAAAACTTTCAGTTTGCTTATACAAGATGCAGGTCACTGGAGGAGGATGTAAAATGTCTGACCGGCTGAATCCAAATAGTAAAGTAGCTTACATGCGTTAAAAAAGTACAAGCGAACCATCAGGGATTATTGTGTCTCTGTCCTGATGTAAAATATTTTCATTCTAAATGCCACTGAAAAGAAAACAACCACACCTTAAGTGTGACTCCTTTATTCTGCTTCACAAAGCAACTTAAACAGGATTTGCAATTTTTGGAATTTATAAAACATTTTTTCCATAATCTGTTGTTTTTTTTAAACAAAAACAAAAAACCAGACTCTTCTAGTCACATCAAAGAAAATCACTTGTAGGAATTTGCTTTGTGCTTAGGTAAAAAGTTGAAATTCTTCGGGACAGGTCCGAGGAGCATTTCACTGAAACAACGATACAGAAGATTTTTATTACAATTTAACAATAAGAACTTAATTTAATTAAATGTTCTGGCTCTTACCTGATCCTGATCCAGTCGTCAACATTTTGACTGGCCATCAGGGACTCCAAGAAGTTCCTGCCCATGTAATATGGCGGCCGCTCATTGATCTTTTGAGGAACTCGTTCCAACAAGCCAACGGGAATATATCTATAAAAAAACACAGCAGTTCATACTTAAGGATTCATATGTTTAGATACACTTCAACCAATGTGAACCTACCATCACATAATGGAAATTTTATCATTATTGTTTCACTAGGATAGTAGCAGGCATGAATATCACTAGTTCAATGGAGGTGAAGAAAAATGTATATTTTAAAAGTATGATGATACAGACCTGCACATGAAGGAGAGCCACTCCAGCAGGAAGTTTCGGGTCTTTTCGACGCCCCGAGTGTCGGAGCCCCAGTGCTCCAGCCCGAAGTTGGTGAAATCCCTGAGGATGTCCAGCCGCTCGCTGGACGAGACGTCCCAGTGTCGGCTCTCCTTTATCTCCGTGAAGATCCAAGGCTTGATTAGGGCACCCCTTAGAAAAAAAATACAACAAAATAATACAACAATTTACGAAGAATATTTAAATATAAATCTAAATTAGTTTTTAGTTTTAGCTTAGTTTAAACTATTTTCTCTTTTAAATCCAATGGATGCAGTAAAATAGATTTAATTCCCAATAAGTAAAAAGTAAAACTGAAAGAGGGTTATGAGTCTCATCGTGACAGTAAATCCAGTGGCTCACATTACTTTCTCCTTAAAGTATGTAAACAATTCAAACCTTGCAATCATGATGCCAGAAACACCGGTCTCTTTTGCTGTCACGGCGTCTTCATAAGACAGAATGTCTCCATTACCTGGACCAACAAAAACAAGTTACATCAGTAAAACTACATCCTTAGAGCAATAAAAGGTTTTACAGACTTTATGTCAACACTCAGATTCTTCCACCATAGAGATAAAAAGACAAATTGACGCACCAAAGAGTGGAACAGGTTCGGCCAGCTTGGCACATGTGCTGATGTAGTCCCAATCAGCTAACTTTGTGTAGCGCTGCTCCCTGGATCGGCCATGCAGCTGCAAAACAACATCATTATGAGTGATTTGTGCAGTACGTCTATAAAAGTAACATAAACATAGAGGTGGAGAGGGAAAACGATGCATGAGAAGACTTTACAGATGAGGCAAAACCACTTGGAAATTCATAAAAATAAAAAAATGTTCAATTGTCTACCGCTTAAAACTTTATTAAATAACAATTAACAGCAAATTTCTAATCAATTGTTAGTTTTTGAAATTCTTTTTATATTAGAATTTAGTAAAATTTTCCTTCATTTGAGATTTCTTCTCAAAACACGCCATTGTCAAGTTCATTTCAACAGTCATTTAAGACGAGACTCACTGTAACCATGGAGACGCCCCAGTTCTTCATTTCTCCGATGAGTTTGTGTGCGATGTTGGACTTCTCCTGAACACCAGTGCGGATCTTGACGGTTAAAGGGACATCTAGGACCTTCAGGAAGAAACAAGAACCACATACATTAAATTGTTCAATTTCTTAATGCTGTTAACTTTAAATCAGCAGCATTTCATGCTAACCAGCAGCAAAAACATATATATATATATATATATATATATATATATATATATATATAAAAATTAAAAAAAACTCTGTACTTGCATAATTCATTCCTTTGATAATCTGTTCAAATTTTCTGGTTCTGGTCATCAAGCCACATCCTCCACCCTGAAGCACAAACAAAGACAGCTGGGAATGAGTTTAATAGTTTGTAGATGTAGGCAGCTCTAAAGCAAAGTTGGTGGAATCAACTGACTCACTCGCTCTTTAGTTACCTAGCAACTCATTCATTCCTTGGTTACCTAGCAACAATCTGTTGAGTAACTGACGCAGAAACAGTTTAAGGTTTTGCCACTGAGCCTCATAACTGCTTACAAATAAAAACCAACTTTGTGGAGTAACAACTGTGGACAAAACAGGAAATGTCAAGCCACCAGTTTGGTAGTATTTCAGATATTTAAAACAAAAAACTAATCAATAGTCATTGAAAGTTTTTTCAGTCATATTGTCCAGCCCAAGTTCCTGCCATGGGAAAATAAAGCTTGACAAAACCGGGCCGCAATTTTCAAAGTGTGAGAATAAAAAATGTTAACGCGAAAACGAAAACTCATAACTAATCTGACAAGAAAAGAGGTTAAATAAGAGTTCACCTTCTTGTAGACCAGATCAATGGGGCATCCAGAGTTGATATCCACAAAATCAACGTCGGTGTAGTTGTTGATAAGCTCCGCACACCGTGTCATGGTGTCAGGGAAACAGCCTTCAACCTGAAATAACACCTCACACTTCAGCACCAGGTCCAGTCACAGAAACCTGAACTCCAAAGTGGAAAAAGCGTCACCTGAACACCAAACAGATCTTCGCTCTCATGCCTCTTCAGGAGGGCCCACTCTGACTGATGCCCCTGCAGCAGATTCGTGCACATGGCCATCTCCCCGCAGGTGATGTCTGCGCCGAAGCGCTTGCACACACGACGGAAAGGCAGGTTCCCACACTGACAACACATAAAAAAAAGACAAGGTTGGATGTAAACAATATGGCGGTATAGTCAGGGCTTACAGTTTCCTGCAGCACTATTTATACACCTTAAACCATGTTAAATCTACTTAAAATATCTTTAGATGCTATGTAGACACTATATATATATATATATATATATATATATATATATACACACATGGTTTTTAAACTATATCATAAGAATCTTAAAAGTGTGGTTCCTAGGTTGATGCTTGGCAGAACCATTTTTCACTGCAGCAACTTTTTCCCTGTTTCCATGATTAGGCTGGTTAGAAAGGGTTCAAGAAAATTGTTTTCTGAATTTCTTGCCACTGATTCTCAATGAGCTTTACGTCTGGATTTTGACTAGGCCATTCGAACACATTAATACACTTCAATTTTGCTCTAGCTTTTTGTTTATGGTTGCTATCCATGGACGATTACTCTCTTTTTAGCTTTATACAAGCTGAAAAGGTGAATCTAACTCTTACCATAGAAGAAACATGGTAAGAAACATAGAAGAAACAATCCCACATCATGATACTGCCACCACCACGTCTTACTACAGGAATTGTATTCAAGCTATCAGAGTAAAGGAAGTGCTAAACTTCTGACTTATTTGCAAGAATAATTGAACTCAACTACCTTGTGTTAGTCACATAAAATCCCAAAAAACACATTAAAGTTTGTAATTATAACAAATTCAAACATAAATTAAACAAGCACTGTTTTTACTTACAGTTGTTAGAGGAGCGAGATAGAGCTTGTCTTGGAAGTCCACCTTGAACATACAGACAAAACCTTTAATATAGAACTTTTAAAAATACTCCCAACTTTCTAAATATGACTCTGCTGGTTTCTAACTAGTACTTCTGGAAAAACTGTTACTTAATTAAAAGAAGAACTTTGGAGTAAAGTTTGGCTGATATTTACCTTTTTCTTTTCACAGGGCCGCAGTTTGATAACGTCAGCATCAGTCAGCGGGCCTACAGTCTTTACTGGCGGCTGGATATCTGGACAGGTGGGCAGCTAGTTACAGAGCAAACATTTAAGTTTATACACCATTAAAAATATAATAACTGAGACACTCAGTAATAGGGGTAGTAGAGTATATGGGTGTACCGATTTTTCCGTAGAAACATGCGGAATTTCTTCTTTTGGCTCTGCAGATACCTCTGTTGTACAAACATCACCTGCATAAATAAAAAAAGAAATGATCACATTTAAATTTGTTTATTTTTTTACATGTTTGGATAGATCCATATTGTCAAGTTGATGCAACATTTGCAGTTTTGCAAAAAGTTTTTTATTTACTTTCAGTAAAAGGAACATGCTACTGAAATGAGTTTATTAATTATTTGAGTAAAAAGATAAGTTTTAGAGGGTAAAATTGGTTTGAGATTCATAATAATGTGTTCTTTAAAGCCGGTCCCTTAAATTGTGAGCTTAGGATGGTTTGGACTCGTTTTCCTTTCTCATGGAAAGTCCTCCTGACCCTGTGTTTGTTTATAGCTGCAAATCCTTCAAAGAAACTCATTCTGTGGTTACCTAGCAACTCACCCACTCACTCATTTGGTTACCTAGCAACAACTTGTTGAGTAACTGGCGCAGTAACAATTTCAGATTTTGCCACAGTGCCTCATAACTGCTCAAAAATAAAAAAAAAAATAAAAACAATGTTGTGAAAAAACTGTGGATAAAACAGGAAAGGTATTGCCACCAGTTTGAAAGTATTTCAGATATTTAAAACTAAAAACTAATCAATAATTATTATATTGTGATATGTTTTTCAGATATCGTCCAGCCCTGAGATGAATTGTATGTGGTTGGATCTGATTGTTACTTATGATTTGGTTGTGCTGGAATGAATTAGGTTGATTTTAGCTGAACGTATTTAAATTATCAATTGGACCTGTGTGTTTTGAGTCTAGAAGAAATATTTATCCTGAACTGGAGCGAGAGAAATAAGCTGAATTTAATACAAACTTTACTGTTTATGGATCTATTGTAAAAAAATCCAACATGTGTGTAAAACTTTAATGAAGCTGCTTATGTTTAATACAAAGTTGAGCAAATTGAAAAGATGGTTGATAATTCATGTGAATGGCAGAAACCATGACTTAATGAAGACTTTTGTCTTCATTAAGACAAAAGTCTTAATGACTTTTGTCTGTTAGTGACTCTTAGAAACAGTTCTGTGTCTTACCATTGCCCTGCTGTTCCTTTTTATCTTTGTTGTTTGAAAGAGTTTTCAGGTATTGCTCTGACTCTTTGAAGATGACAGAACGTTTCCTCAGGCGATACTGCAGATCTTTACTCAGGCTGTTCTTCACCAACGTCCTTCCCTCGTAAGCGTCGACCAGCTCTGCCTTCTCAATGGTTTTAAAGTCAGCTGTAGTGTGCGCCTTGGCGAAGCGGCAGGCGAGCCCGTATTCACACTTTCCAAATGTGTCGTAGAGGTAACAACGTTCCCCGATGTCGGCAGGCTTATTGGCCAGGTACTCTGCGACATCATGGTAAAAGATGCATTTGTCCCCAAACTTACATTCACCGTTTTTCTAGGGATGGTTAAAAAAGTCAAGAGAATAATCAATATTTACAGGAATCTGAAAGGATTTCATGCTGCATCTTAAAAAAAGCAGGAGATACAATCTACCTGAATGACTGACAAACACAGTCGCTTTTCTTCATAAGTGGTGGGTTTTATGTGTGGCCTCGACTTATTCTGACCCCGAAATCTTTTCTTATCCTGTTTCTCTGTTTTCTTCACATCTTCAGGGTCCAGTTTGGGTTTTTTACATTCAGGTTCGTCCACAAAGGAATCCTTTTTCTCTTGTAGCGTCTCATTTTCAGCGGCTTTTTCTCCTTTGGAGCCCTGCCATTCTGAATCCAGAAAGCCATGAAATGCATCTTTGGTGGTGAGAAATCTGCAAACAAAAAGTAATTTAAAAATGTTTTAAAATACTTTTAGAACAGATCCAAAAGCAACATTTAAAAAGATTTGTCAAGAATGCCAAAATACAAGCCAAGACCTTTCAACAAATCAATCACTTTGAGTCTCTATGAGGCTATAGGTTGTTTTTCTTATGCTGATAATAAAAATAAAACATTCGCAGTCAACAGAATGTATGCAACTTCCCTTTAAGGAGGTTTCTTACATATTTCCCCAATAAAAAAAATCATATTATCTTAGATTGAAATTTCCAGTTCTCTATCCATTTTATCGCAAACTCAAAGTGATGAATGGATCCATTAAACTGGATGGATGAATGGAACATTATGAAAATATAATAGGTTTCATAATACCGTCTTTCCCCCCTATATTTATGTAGATTTCTAAGACATTTAAATCAAATTCCAGCCTGTAAACATCTTTTACAGGCTTTATTGTGGGGTTTTTTTTGAGTGAGAAAAAAGTCACCATCTAAACTAAAGCAACAAGAGCTTCTATTGAATATTGAAAAACACCCAAATACCACTGACAGTGCAGATTTTTTTAAATTTATTTTTTATTTCCTTTATTTAACCAGGTAAACCCCGTTGAGATCTGGATCTCATTTTCAAGAAGGAGTTGGGCAGAAGTCTGCAATACACAGCAACCTGGTTACAAAATAAAACCAATTAATACATATGCACAAGTATAAAACAATAAAAACTATTTAAAAGCAGTGACACTGTTTCATAGAATCTTGTTGCCTATATTTAAGAACCGCTCGAAATAAGTCCAATAAGTCCATTCTTATCGCATTCTGCATAAGTAGACAATGATAAAAAGATAACTGGTTTGACAAAAGTAAAATCTTTCACTGACAGTTCTGCTCTGTTAGCTTCAACAGACAAAGGCAGTGAGTAGTGAAGCATGAGTACATCACAATGAACTGTGTTGAAGGTGATTCCATAAGATAAGTTGTGATGCTCAGTCTTAACAGTACAGCGCTCACTCTAGTGTCCAGTGTTGATGAACGTTACTTACTCTTGTTTGATAGCAGCTTCACCTTTCACAGCTACATGTGTTGCTGTTTCTGTGGCGTCTTCTGCTGATGCCTCCATCATTCGGTCAAAGACTCACTCCCTATTCTTACTCTGAAATATTTTGATAAAAGATAAACAGATGAAGCAGAATATAACTGTGTTTCATGTAAACAACGGTACCAAACATGTGGTTTGTAGATGTAATAATTGGACATTAGTTTCATATGCCACTCTATTTTTTAGATACATTTTAGATTAAATTACACAGATTGGGCACCATTTACATGACTTTCAAAGGCATTTGGTTGTGAGAATGTGTGTGAATTTTCTTGAACCATGTATCATTGTGGTCAATTACATAACCAAGATGAGCTCAAGCTTCTCTGACTGTAGTAGCACAAAAAAAACAGTTCCAGTTTTTCTATTTAAAAATTAAACGCTAACTTCTAATTAGTTACTATTATAGATACAATGATTTAGAGATTTTAGGAGCATTTTTAATTCAATATTTTCACGTATTTTTGTGTGTGTTCGTAGCATTTCTTAATTCCCACTATTCCAGTTATCCTGGAGGTTTGATTCTGATTATCTTCAGTCTGAACACGTTTAACTTGCACCTCGCTGTTCGTTTCAGTAGCAAAGCTCCACTATATTATGATACACTTAAATGCAGTCAAAACTACAAAATCTTTACGTGTCAAGTTGATTAGTTTAACAGTCCACAAACTCTCTCATCTACCTGTTTCTTGATCAAGTTGTCAAAACAGTTACTGTAACATGAACTGCTCCAGCAGCAGTTAACTCAAAACTCTGCTAGCAAGCTAACAAGTTAAAGCGCGTTTTTCCGCAAGCTACCTGTTAACTTACTGTTAAATAAAAAGCTTAACCTGCCTCGTTGGGAGCTGCAATTGCGCAGAAAATCGCTACAGTTAACGTTGACTGTATTAATTCACTTTCTAACATGCAAACCGTGCAGTTAAATTTCACCACCTTGTGGTAACCGATGTGCATCAGTTTAATTATTCCCCGAGAAAACGTCTAAAGATAGGTTCCGCATGGAGATCTCCGACAATGTGTCTATTTTGCAAAGTATTTTTATAAGTACATTTCGAACAGAAATGAAAATAAGTTAGCATACAAAGTGCATGTTTGTTTTTACTTTAATACATAAATAATCATTCATAATAAACAGTAACATGATAAAAAAATAAAAATAAAAACATGATTTATTGTTAAGCATTACTTCATTTTGTTTGCGAGTCTACAGCAAAAGGCACCTGAAACGATTTAAATAAAGCTAGAGATTATGTATTTCTTTGGGGAAAGTCAAAAATATCAACTTGTTAGAGCTTCTTATGTGTGTACAGATTATTACAACAGTGGTGCGTTGGAATTAACTGAATCTTTTGAGGGAGTGTTTACCTGTCAAACATGGCAGCCTCTCTTTTACGAGCAGAAACACGTTAACTTGTGGAGGAAATGTTACAGAATTATCATGAAAACCCTATTGAATACAGAGCAATAATGCAATAAAATGCATGAAATAAAGAAATGTGTCACTGGATAACAGATAAAATGCTTAGAAACCTCCACAAATACTGTATCTGCCACATTTAGGAGTGGCAGATACCCAGTAGTTTGTTTAGGATTTAGATTTGGGGACTGATATGGCTTTGGATAAAGGTGCATTCTGTGTATGATGAAACATGTCTGCGTTATTTTGGATCCTGGGTGGTTATTATAAAACCCAATTACAAAAAAAACCCAATTGAAGTGTCCCGGTTTTATAACACTTACCATGTTTACATTTGGAAAACAACTTTTTATTTACAAGCCTGCCAAACAAACATGTGGGAGGCATCTAATGGTTGTCATGGAAATTTTGTAAGCTTAAGATGCCACTTTTTGCTATGCTAAAAATTAGCCTTGAAGATGTTTCACCATCACCTTCACTCAGCCAGCCTAGTGACTAATAAAAACTGGCATCTGTGACACATGATTTTAACCTTAGGAAAAATATTGTTCAACTTATAAAAATATAGACATTGCTATGATTAGCTTTAATTTTAAAGGAATTGTTAAAAATAATTATTTAACTTTTTTTATTATCCCAAAATTGAATGGACAGATATTAGAGACTGAATTTTTATATTTTTTTGTGTAAAATTATCTTACTGTACGCAATACTTTTTACATATCTTTACTAGGGGTGCAGATAAATGTAGCCTTACATGGACGGATATCTTTTATCTTTTATCACACCAAAATCTGCTGCATTCACTCCTCAGAAATTCCAGAAAGTTTTTTTAACTTTGCTGCAAATCGTTTCTTGCTGGAGTCCAGGACGTTGATCCCGTTTTTCTCAAAGTCATAGCCAACTCTCTGCAGCTCCTTCAGCCGCTCTGTGATGTTCTGGGTGCTGTAGTCCAGGACTTTGGGCTTCTCTAAAATCTGCTTTATGGTTATTCCTCCTTTTAGAAGACAGTCCAGTTTGGAGTTTATAGTGGCTGCGCCGATGTAGACAATCATGGGGTAGTTTAATATTACTTTTTTCGTGTCACTTTTTTTGCAGCCTAGTAAGGACATTTTCTCCTCAAGGTTGTGGATGTTTTTCTTCAGATAGTCGTTGGAAAGGTCCAAAATTTCTGCTCCATTTCCCTCCAGAAGTACTAGCAGTTCGGCATCACTTAACATCAGAGAGGTTTTCAGATTGTTAATATTGGTCCTGACTCTTTTAGTACTTCTGATTAGAATATACACATTTTTAGATATTATACTTGATGCAAATTGTTCAGGATTTTGTCCACCCAGCTCCAGACAGATGTCTTCAAGAAACTCCACCATCTGCTTGTTCAGCTCCGGGGTGTTGGAGAACGTCCTTGGCGCTGTGGTCAGCAGCCGATGAAGGTCTTTGGCGTTTAATCCCAATGAGATCAAGAAAGCAATGTTTTTCTTCAACTCTTCGTTGTCACTAGAACGGAAAAAAGACTCGGGTGAGCGGTCCACGATGCTCACAATCTCAGCGTCTGAGTTTAAGATGTTTCTCCACAGCTGCCAGCGTTCCTCCAAGTGATCAAGTGACCGGGTGATGGCGCGGGGATAACGGGACACGATGCTGGCGATTACTTCGTGGCTGGCACCTTTTTCTTGCAGGAACTGAGAGAGGCCCATCTCGTTGGTGAAGGACCTTCGAAGAACGCCTGGTTGACGCTGGCGCGCCATCGTTAAGTCCACTCCCAACACATTTAGGTTCTCAAGTAGAGATTTATTCTCTGTGTTTGTTGGCCGCTTTGGGTCATTGCTGTCACTGCATTGCCTCCAGGTGATGCAGGTTGATGCTAGCTGTAGCGTTGAACGCCTAAAGCTCTTCTGCAGAACAAGTGAATGATGGATACGAATAAGGGATCTTAAACCAGAAACCGCAGCCATTTTTCCTGAAAGGGACCAGAGATTCATTTAAAAGAAACAAAAAAAAATATGTCATAGCATTTCTTTGGTTTTAAATGGTACAAAATAAACAGTAATGTAAATAAGTAAGTTATAATAAACTGACTTGTTTATTTTGATGTTCACTTATCCTTTCTGTTCAGGTCCTTGAGCAATTTTAATTTCCCTAAGATTCAAATCTACTTTTGTGCATTAACAGTAACTAATGGAAAATTACATTTATTTTCCAAACACTGTGAAAAAGTAAATCTAGAAGTTTTTCACATTCTGTCACATCACAAACTCAAACTTAAAACTATTTATTGGGATTCTATGTTATAGACAAACACAGCAGTACATTGCTTTGAAGGGAAAGAAAAACTATACATGAATTTTCTAAAACTTTTCCAAAGAGTAGTATTTTTATCAACCTCCAGGTACGACATACACCAAAATACATCCAGCTGAAACTGCTGCAAAAGTTGAAGGGCTGGTATATGAATATTTACTGAAAAACTCTTTAAATGTGTAGTAAGAAAACTGGAAATACAAATAAGCATTATTCTTACTTCTACTCTATCAACAACTTATGCTGAATTATGATATCACAATAAGAATTTATTATTATTAATTTTAAGCTGTTAGACAAATTTAATTTAGCCTGGAAAATTTACTTCCTAGAAGTGACATGAAGACGGCATCTATCCATTCAAAAAACGGGATTTACTGAAACCAGAAAAGCTAATTTAATGTGAAATTCTGGTTAAGCAAAGTTTTTTCACGTCTTATTCAAAAATATGTATTTAAAACCACATTTGGAAAAAGATAAATTCAAAACAACACCGTCGGTTTGCTACTAGCATAGCATACTTCCATAGGGAATTTAAACCTTATTGATGTCGTGGGAAATGCTATATTTAGCAAAAACACTTGACAGTCTTTCTTTAGAGTTAAAATTTAAAACAAACATACTATATTCCGTTTTTCGACTTTACTTTTCACACTATACCTTTTGAACGTAGCAGTGGAAGCGAGAACTTGGATGAACTCACGCGAGATTTAGAATTTGAGAAGCGAATTTATCAAAGCTGACGCCCTCTAGCGTTTCGGAGTTCAAACTCTTTTCCCAGTTTGTTGTTTTCGCCAGCAGGCAGCAGCAAAGGGCTTCTTTTTGTGAGACTTGACGCTTCAAGTTAACATGAATAAAGAAAAAAAGGGACTCTCGGACACTTATGATGATTCCGTATTTAAGAACATTCAGACATGACGACGTTAGCCATTGAAGTGAATTATTTTTAGATTAAAAAAAACTTTAAAAAGCACTACAGCATTTTCACTCATTTCATTTGTATAATACCTACAGAAACCAGTGGGGAAAGAGTACTGAGGCCACAGAAAAAAATCTGATTTGTTCTCAGAATTCGGGCCTTTTTTAAATATTTGACAGAAAACTACTGAATTAAGAGGTTAGTTTTTCACACACAGCTTATGTATATTAAATAATAACAGCTTTGAACGTTCTACGTGTTTTTTTACAGTAAAAAAAAAAAAAATCATTTTAGAACGTCTTGTAAATCTCTAGAATTTAAAATATAGTTTTTTGTTTTTTTTATTTGAACAAAATCAGTCCATCCCACTTTATATGTGCTATTTATTTTTCTATATGTGCAATATGTTTGAAACCTCACTTTTTCTTTTAATTTTCCATTAAATTTCAGTTGTATTTTGATTTCACACAAGCAACATCAAAGCCCCGGTTTTAGGCTTTACTAGCTTGATTCATTTCGGCCACATGAGAAAGCATTGTGCTGCAGCTCGCAGCTGAAAAACCTATTGACTCGACTGCCTCTCTTACTGATGAGTCCCACCACTTATGAATATTTTACAGCACAGTGAAAGACAGCTACATTATGTGTTCACTTTGCTGCTCTGCTACTGAAGTGACCCATGTTTCAGTCACAACCTCTTCTGCACTGCCAGCCTAGAAAGCAGCATTTTGTTTCTGGCATGAACAGTTCAGACAGTGTCCATTATTATGAGAGATAATCCTGCTTCTTTCATGCTTTATATAAACTAGAAGCTCAAGTATGATCTGCTTTCACATGTTCTAATACAAATTGAGCACATTAGCTAAACTTAAGGCAGCTAAAACTAATGCTAGTTAGTTATTTTCTTTTGTGAAATTGGAAACATTTGATGTAAAAACTAAAAACAGCATTTTATTGACTTATGAGACAAAAAATGCAATTATCTAGTAAAGATGTTTTTCAAATTTTTTACTGAAATGAGAAACTGCTGTTGATGTCTTCATCTTGACTGTTAGCTTGAAATTGACACCATCAGTCAATCAATCAACTGTATTATTTTATAATAAAACTATTATCTCATTGGAAAACTAAAGGAGGCGTTAGTATGTATTTACCTATTTTAATCTGATTAAAACTGTACGCAGAAAAACTGAAAAGTCAGAGTAATATTCTAAATTTCAAACACATCTTGTGGTTTACCCACCAAATAATTTTAATAAAATATGTCAAATTTGTTTATATTTTAAGCAAGTTTTGTGAATAATATAATGTAAAAAATATTTAATTTAACTCTCTCAGAGGTTTAATATTTCTCTTACTTTCTCTGAAGCTCCTCTGACTTTTTTTCTTTAAAGATGTAAATTAGGTCATGCATGAATTTATGAGCAACATGGTTTTAATATTACATCGACTCATGTCTTGATCCATTTGTTGTGGTCCTTTCTGCAAAGTTGCTTGGGTAACTGCAGACACAGAACACAACCGGAACGACTGAATAATTTAAGAAGTGTCGAAACTTTCAGATGCTGGTGGTAACTCGCGGACGCTGTTGCTCCAGCAGCAGGTGTCCCCAAAAAAATGTCCAAAAGACGATGGGTGGAATTCAAGATCTGCCAGACTATAAGTTGTTCAGCGCCGGTCAGCCGAAGACGCAGAGAGTCCTCTCCAGCTGCCGCTTCAGCCACTGCAGGTACGTCTCAAAACAGAATGAAACTTTATATTTGTAGGAAAGTAATGACTGTGTAATCTCATTCTTCTATTTTTTTTTTCTTATTCGTAAATTTACCAGCTAGATATCAATGTAAACATTGGGGATTGCAACAACATAAAGCATGTAAATGACATTATAACTAAATAGTACCGTTTTCTATACACTTGAGCAAGAAATAAGTGACAAATGAGGTAGTGTGAATGTTTATTTAGTTTTTAAAATGATCAATTAACCTTTATTTTTAGTTTTTTAATGCATATGTCGGTTGGCTATGTCTCATATTAGTAAAAATAACCACCATGTTTCACAAAAGCTTGCAAAAGGTCCCATTATATTTTCCAAACAACTGCAGCCCACATCTCCCAAAACCATCCTCAAAATAATAAAACCTGCCTTTAATTACAAAACATAATCTAATTATTCTAACATTTATCTAATTTGGAGTCTGTTAGAGAAAATGCTGACAGTCTTTTCCTGTATCACTCCCATCTGTTGTAGAAACCGATGCCAGTCTCTCAGGTTACCTGCAGGCTTTTAGCCACCGAACCTTAAATGATTCCTTCTTTGGGGAGGATGTTGCTCTTTTTTCATCAGAAATGAGCTCAGAGTTAGTCTATTTATACATCTTCAAACAAAATGCAAAGTAATTACCAGTTGTTTCCCAGCTAATGTTAAAATGAGATAATGTTGCCTGAAAAGAAAGCTCAACTGGGACAGCTCTGGCGGCCTCTCCTCCCATCGCCATAGAAACAGAGGAAATCATGCTGCAGATATTGGAGTCAAAGACGGAGAATCACAGTCACATATGTCGTTGTCATTAATCGACTTCACAGCTAATTGTGTGTTTCTTGACAAAGTGGATGTGTGTTGATGTAATTTTTATATTTAAAAGGGGAGATTGAGTTTTGCTACTCATTAAAATACCAACTGTTTGATCACCAAGCTACATTTATTAAAATAAGATATTCACACAAAAAACTACTGGTGAATTGTATATCTATTTAAGATATATTGCAGAGAAAATAGACTATACCCCTTAAATACTGTTTTATTTACTTCAAACTTGCCTTGCATTAAAAACATGAAATGAGTTTATTATATTTGTGGAAAATAGGGAGTAATTTTATGCTTTTCTGGCATCAAGACAACATAGGTAAAAAAATGAAATAAAAATGGCGTCTTATAAATTTGGTGAAATCTGAACTGAATTATTTTATACTTTTCCAGATTAAAGAGAGTTTGGTGTTGTGAAACATTTCAGTAAAATTAAACTATGAAAAAACTAAGAAAAAACAAACAAACAAAAATATAACTAGAGAATAATTATTAGTCCGTTGCCAAAGGTGTGTGAAAAGCCTTAAAATAAATTTGTATCTTATCATGCTAACATAATATCACACCCAATCCTTTGAGAAGTCCAATTTAAGTGAATTTATTATTGTGTTTGCAGTGTGCTCGGCATTGTACCACATGCTGTTACTAGTTTAATTAGGTTTAAACTTAAAACTTCACTCTGGTCACCAACAATGGAGTATTTTTAGCCAAACTTACTTTTCAGAATTGTTTTAATTTTGCCGTATTGCAAAGTTTTTAAGCATCAATGTCACACCAAAGTATTGGAGCTGTGTTTAGGTGCAGTACTTGGACTTGGACTTTGTTCTGTTTTTCGCACTTCAGAGATGTGGAGTTGAAGGTGAGCTTTGGATCGTCTTTCTGCATAATCCAAGTGAGCTTGAGATCTACATTTTCATTTCTCATGGTTGCTGCTCTATGTGCACCATCAAAACTTGGTTTTTCAACATAATAATGGCCCAAAATATAGCTTAGCCAAAATAAATATACAATTTCTGTCCATTTTTTCAGGATTTCAGCCCATGAACGGGCTAAAACGTGCAATTTTCTGGCAATTGTTCCAGATAAAAACTGACTGCTGATTCTCCATGTTTGGCTCTGATTCTGGGGATCCAGAGTAAACTCAAATCAGAAAACCTGAGAGGCCAAGAAAGGATTCATGTTAAGAGTAATCCAGTCCAAGTAGGATGAGTCTAGATGTTTAAAATGGAGCTGATAAAATGCAGTCCAGATTACAAAAAACATGGGAAAATAGCACTTTAAAGGTGTCCTTAATCAAATTGGTAAGCTAATTCAATAAAAAAGAAAATTTGTTTAGGTATTTAACAGATATTTTTTTATATTTATCTTGGCGTGCTTGTGTTGCCCTCTTACACAGTTGTGCCCTGGGCAAAAAGCCATATTCTCCTAACTTAACTCTTTCATGCATAGTGCTCACTGCAGTGGACAGCTATCTAAAAGACATTTTCTTGTGTTTCTTGTGGATTTTGGAGTGGGCACTAGTGCATCATATAATAAACTACAAACTACTGGCCACCCATTTAACAAGAAAATCTTTGTTAATCCAAAATGGCAGACAGACGAAAAAGCAAATCAGGAATATCCAGTTTCTCCATCTATTGTAGAAAACTCTCGCAGGTAAAAAGCGTATTGTGACATCAAGTAACTCCTAAAAACTAATACTACTGATGTATTTTTCAAATAACAACTTTGTATTTGGAGAAAATTACAACTGGAAAATTTTTTTTACAAAACCTTTTTTCTCCAAGGTGTTTTTTTATGCCTTAAGAAAGTCAAAAACACTTTGAAAAACAATCTTGTCATAAAGGATCAGGATTCATGCATGAACGCGCTAAAACGTGCAGTGTAAGAAGAAATCACTATATGATAAAACTACTTGCCATACACATAGCACCAGTGGGCGTGGCTATGAATGCACCTTCCCTACGTCATCACAGTTGAGTCTCATGTTTACGTGGAAAATATGGCGGCGGACTACAATCAAGGGGATAGCCAGTGATTGGGAATCACGGCATTGGAGAGATAGTCCGCTTTCCGCTGTGGGACTTCCTTTCCCTCCTGGATATTTCTTATGAAGCAGTTTTCTCCTCGTTTCAGCCTCGGAGTCAGCGGGAATGGAGGACGAGGAGAGGCAGAAGAAGCTAGAGGCCGGCAAGGCTAAGGTAGGATTCAAGACTCCCTAACGTCCTCTGAGTGCTCCAAAGTTGCAGCGTATTGTTCCGGTGGAGTTATTTTTCTGTGGTTATGTCCGTCAGCTGTTTTGACCCCCACTCCCTCCCCTTCATACCACCTTCCCAGCTGTCATGCGCCGTGTCTGTCTGACAGCTGAGAGGGAAGAAGGAGGGGGTTAGCCGCTGCTACTGCTAGCCAAGGCTGCCTTTGTCATGCTGCATATCTCACATTTTTCCCCCTGCACTGCTTTCTTTTTCCGTATCTAAAGAAGTAGCTGCTCATTCTCTCACAAGTCCAGCCGTCGCATCATTTTTTAGAGCTTATAAACGGCACCTGAAGTGACACTCAGAGGCTGGTGTAACAGGATTTACAGGGTATATCCTCACTAGCTAGGTAAAGCATTGCTTCACCTGCCAGACATGACTTATAATGGCTTAAGCAACAGGAATACGCCAGAAGAGACTCTATGCTGTGCCCATAAAGTAAAATATTTGCAGAGAACAGAAGGGAATACTTGTTAAAGTGAATGGGTTTGTATGTTTGTTTGTTTTTTCTACCAGTAGCTGTAAACCAGCTCACTCAGTTTTGAGAGGCTGTTTGTCTTTGCTGAATCTCTGCAGGCAATGAGCTCATGTGTCGCTTTTGTCAATATATGTCCATAAATACCAAATCAGAAGCTTTTAAGAGCTGCTAGAGTGGCTGCACAATTTGATACATCCATATTACACAGATCGTGATGGACAGAGGTAATGTTACACCCAGAAGCATGTGATTACAGAGTTGGATATCAATCCCACCACTACCTTTGTGAACACAAATTTATTAGTATGTAAGCATTGGCTACTGCAATTCAGCTGGCTGAAACAAGATTGCTACAAGTTCTCCAATCAACTACAAAAAGGACAAATGTTACCGTTTTGAGTGCAGAAAACAGGTGTGGCCATGGAAACCAAGGAGCTTTTATTAGGTTGGCACTGTTTAAAAACTACAATTAGGATGCTATACACAGATATCCAACCAATTAATCAAATAATTACAGACATTATAATCTAAAAAAGCGATATTACTCTGAAGAAGCAGTTAAAAACTAAATTTTGTTGTTATAGTCTATATTTTTGCTGCAGTTTCATTATCAGAATCAAAGTAATTAGATTTAGATTTATTTTATTGTCATAGCACAAAGAAACATAAGTAAAAATTGGCAATCGCTTGGCAATCGCTTGGCAATCGCTTGGCAATCGCTTGGCAATCGCTTGGCAATCGCTTGGCAATCGCTTGGCCACCGGAGCACACACAGAAACACAACTTTGCCTAAAATTACATAATAAACAAATAATAATGTTAAATGCACATCTTAGTATTTTCAAGCAGTCTCAATAATTTCAATAATAATCAGAAAGGTAACATAAGTAGAACTGTTTGTTTTATGTTTTACACCAATAGGAATAAATGTTGCTTTTTTGTTTTAAGTAGGGCAAGTTAAATCTTGTTGCATATTTTAAATCTTTGCGCATATAGTGTGAAGCCTTGGTTGTTTTTTTTAAAGTTAATGCGTCTTGGTAAAGTGTAGAGCTGCTGGAAATCTGTTTCTGATTGTTATTTATTAAACATATTAAGAAAATCATGGTGAGTTTTGTCCGACAGAAGTTTGCAGAGACCATCTCCCTGGTTTGCACTCTGGTATTTTGGCTTGTAAAAGGCTCTTTGCTGCTGTAGGCTGGTCTGCCTGCTGTTTTTTTCCTCCCAGTGCTATGTCACCATGTCCTCACATGCAGTAAAGAAATCAAGGGTGTTATTATTTGAGATTCTAGTCAGATGAGTCCTTGCAGGCTTAGATAAAAGCCTGATGCATGTTGAAGTCTCTGCTTTTCTACAATTATGTACATAGCTTAAAGCGTACAATGAGTCTATATTTATGTTGTCTCAAAACTGAAGCAGGATTTTATCCGAATGTTAATCTGGAGATAAAGGTGCGGCCTGAGCTTTTCCTCTCTAACAATCAGATTGGGTGACTGGAATTTTGTCAAATCGAGTGAAAGACGAGTTTTTGTGACGTCTGACTGAAGTGTGAACTGTCAGTCATGCATTGTGCAGAATCAGGCAGGAGCTTTTGAGTCACGCCAGACAATAGGGAAAGTGGAAATTGTGGGCTGCTGTTGCCATAGTTTTGTTCCAGAATGGAAGAAATTTGTAGGATCTTTTGTTAGGCTTCAGAATCAAACATACTGACAAGTGTTTTACTATCAGTAACTGATAGATTAGTGTGGTAATCTTAAATCTTATAATGTAGGATTTTTGTATTTTTTTTATGATAAAACTGGACTTAATATGAATTTTATTTACATAAACCTCCTAGAAAAATGAAACTTTTACTGTTATTTCGCCACAGTCTTTTCTCTTTTCTTCATGTAGATCCTTTATGGTCGGTGCAAACATCCATCTATCAGTCAACATCAAAAATGCAAGGTAGAAGAGGTAATTTTTATAGCGCGTCTTTACACTATAGTAATCTTTCTCAGGATTCAATTAGCTTAAAGGGTCAGTTTCTCTGTTAGGCACTCCTGCCGGTTTTAGGACAGCTGATCTTCTTAACTTGGACCTTAATCGCTCAGCTGGACGCGTCCTGCATGTCTCTTTGCGACAACCAGCCTATAATTGGCACAGATTACGTAGCTGATTAATTGGCTTAATTGACTCTGGTCTGGGGGGTTTTATTTTTATGATGCAGTGGCACAAGCTCCAACTAATGATAGATACTTGTGCTGGATTGTGCTGTGCTGCTTTAAATGGGTTAAATCACAAACAACTTGGATGTCTTGGTGTGAAAGACGCCTAGTTTAGCTATTGTGCCTGGCTGAAGTGTTCGTGTCATGATGAACTAACATGTGGAAGTGAAGAATAAAAATTTAGCGTAGTTTTTACAATGGTTTTACAAATAATAATCTGTAAAGTGTGACATGATTTTGTATTTGTAACCCATTTCACTCTGACCTCCTTGAATAAAAGTGTTGGTGCAACTAGTTGTTTTCAGAAGTCACCCTAATTAAAAAATGGACTTCATCTGTGTGGTTTAAGTTTAGTAGGAATCCAGTTGTGTTGTGAAAGTCTCAGAGATTTTTGGGGACAATTAGAAAAGAAACGGCATCAAAAGATCAAGAAACTCAGCAGATAGTTCAGGGAGATAAAAATCCCAAGATTTGAACAGCCTTTTCAATTTGCTGTCAGCTCCCGATCAACGAAATGCAATGAGTTCAGTGTCCTGATATTCAGAAAATCTTTTATTTTTCTATTTTTATTGATTGCCTCCACAATGTACTGGGTGCATAAATTTGAAAATGTCTGTACCAAGAAGTCAGAGGTCTGAATAAAAAAAAAAAATTATTAGAGATAAACGATATACCGGCGCCAACATTGGTATCGGCCGATATTTGTAATTTTTTTAACATATTGGTTGGCATCTGTCCTATAAATAAAACTGGGCCAATATGAACAACCGATATTTATTTTTATCTGTTTCTGGTGGGGGTGGGAAGTTTCTCCAAAGCTGTCAAAAAATGGTGGCGAAATATATATAATATTGGTAAATATTGTTTATCGGCCATAACGGCAACGTCAGATATCAATGTCAGCCCAAATTTTCACATTGGTGCATTCCTAAATATTATTTAGTAAAAAAGTTTGAAAATCATCAGTTTTCTCCCGTTTCCTTATCACTTTATGTGGATCACATCTCATCGTCTCATCACTAAGTTAGCAAAACTAAAAGATCAGCACTTACCCACCTCATTGATAAATGATGAATTTATATCATTCCATTTATGGGACTTTGGGGATTTGAGTTTTCCTTGTAAAATGTTCTTTCTTTCTCTGGAACTGTGAGATTTTAATGGGTTTGCGTTTTGCACCAAAACTTTCTGTTCACAAAAAGGTCTGAGTCAGTTGATGTGAGGATTCAGGATGCTTTACATGCTGGTCGTGAACTTCAGCAAACCAAAACACGCTTCTTGTTTTGTTCGAAGCATGAAAACTGCTACAGATCTATTGAAGATGGCTCCGACTAGGTTTCTGCTTTTAAACATTCTCTCCCTTTTGAGTGGATCTTGTGCACAGCATTGATCTTTCTGGTTTGGTTCATTGAAGGAGAAGCCTCATGCAAAGACCTTTCTGTGTTTCTCTCTGCACTCAGCAGTTGTTGATGGGGGATGAAGGAGTTTCAGCTCCATTTCTCACTCGCTTCCATATTCTCGGTACATTTAGTCTTCTTAGCTTTATTTTATTCTGGTAAACCATGTTAATTTCTGTTCCATATTTAAGTGGATTTTTTTCCCTGCTATCACCACTAATTTCTAGTGTCAGCTTGGTTTATAGGAGGTATTAGAGTTTATTACGCCATATTGTTTATTGACTAGAAATGTTTTGTGTGAATGTAATCAGACATAGTTCACATTAATAGCATCATGGATTCAATAAAATAAAACAAAATATGTCTGTCTTGTGACGACTCTAAATTAGTGTGGTTGTCAAGTAGGGCTTAACGATATGACTGAAAAACGTATCACAATAAAAGCGTTTCATATCATTCTATCAATAATTATTGATTAATTTTCTACGCTGTTTATTTTTAAGCAGTTATGAGGCACAGTGGTGAAACTTTTAAACTGCTGCTGTGCCAGTTTCTCAACAGATTGTTGCTAGGTAACCGTAGAGTGTCTGAGTTGCTAGGTTACCAAAGAGTGAGTGAGTTGATTGATTCCACAAACTTTGGATCGGAGTTCAACAAAGATAGATATTGAATAATCTATCAGATGTATTATCTATTGATATTGATCACATGTCTATCACCATATATGTTATTGATTTATTGTCCTGCCCTATTGTCAAGTCAAATTAGGGATGCGTCATTATGAAAATTTGGGTTGATATCAATATCTGATATTAGTATTTCTGCTATGTGTACTTATTTAGATAATCAAAATATTATTCCCTAGCTAATATAGTTGCTTTGGTCTTCTAAAGAATCAAACTGGCTGCTGTTTATAGTCTGTTTTCTGTCACCATGAGGCTCAGATATGCAGGAAATACCTGTGTACATGCTTTCAGACAGCAGATGGTGGTACACCTACGTAGTTTCTGTTTACCCAGATGGTGGTGCAGCTACCCAGGCTTTGAGTCTCCATATGCTCAGCTAGCAGCCATGCCAAATAGGGCAGCTTGCAGTGCTAAGCATCTCAGCAAAAGGCAGAGCCCAGGGTGATTCCTGCTGGCAGGTTTTTTGCTACTCATGTGTTACTCTTAAAAAGTCAGAACAAAAGACTGCCTCCTTCTCAGAGATGCTCCAGTCCTGTTTGCTCATCAATCGATTACATTTCTTTCTGTGCTCAGGTTTTAGGCGGATAAAGCTGCTCTTAAAATACAGATAAGTGGGTATATTTGGATGAGGGCGGGTCATGTGAGGAGCTGCGGATCCGCAGATCAAGAGCACTTTGAGCTTTTTAAGCTGTGAATAGTAGGTGGAAACACGACCATGACACCTACTCTCAGCTCTGTCGTGTCAGCCTCTGACCCTTTTTTACAGCATTGGCAAACACTGTGAGCTTTCATCAGGGTTTAGCTGCTGCTGTTCATAAAATCGGTGACACTTGTCTTAGTTTGAGCTGATGAGTACACTTAACCGTGAGCTTACTAATGACTCACAATGTTTGCTTGTGGTTTATAAGGCTTTTATTATTCAGTTTATGCAGAAATATTTGGAGAAGATTACGAAGTACTTCAAGTTTGGATAAATTATCCCAACTCCACATCAAATTATGATTCTGCTTACTTTTACTTGACCCCATAACTGAGTATCCCTCCCCATGATTAGGGATACACAATATATCGACACTAACATCGGTGTTGCCGGATATTAGTCGTTATTTTAGCATATTGGAATTGGGCCAATATGAACAACTGATATTTATTGTCATCTTTTTGCCATCTGTTTCTGGTGATTTCTTTTTTCAAAAGTTTCAAAACGGTAGTTAAATCTATACAATGTATCTAATATTGGTTAATGCTGGATGATATGGCTGAAAAGCGTATCACGATATAAGGGTTTCATATTAGTCTATTGATAATTACTGATTAGTTTATTGCTTTAAATTTCTGAAATACAGCCAATCTGGTGACATGACTGTTTTATCCAAAGGTATTACTCCACATAGCTGCTTTTTATTTTCAAACATTTATGAGGCACGGTGAGGAATTCTGAAACTCAACAGGTTGTTGCTAGGTAACCAAATAGGGAGTGAGTTGCTAGTTAACCAAAGAGTGAGTAAGTTAGTTGATTCCACCTACTTTGCTTTAGCGACCTGTGAGAGGTTGAGTGGCTAAAGTCTTTCTTCTGCCTACATCCCCCAGAATGCTGTGCAGGTCTGGATATTGGTAGGTAATGGACGAGTTTACCAGTGAAGTTTGACATAAAACTGTCATCAAAATTACAACGATATGCCAAAATTAGCCAAGGAAACGTATGAGGAAATATCTTTAAAAGGTATTTTAGATTATGAAAGGACTTGGGCAGGATAAGTCTGTAACCTGTTGCTCTTTGAGCCGACCATAATGGCTCTTAATAACTTTGGCTAAGAAATAATAGAACCAGCTAATGTTTTAAATATAACAAATACAAGATTTTAACGGTTTTTAATTTTATCCCGAAATATTTGCGTTGAATTTCTACAAAGAATGATACTGAGAGTACCAGTATTAAACTTTTATGTGTTTTTCTTGTCATTAAGTTGGAATCTATGTGCTTTTTAAAATAATTTTCCAACCCAGAGGAAAAAACAAAGCCATCCACCCTGGAGATAAAATGACGGTTCTTTAAAAATTATTACAACTTTCCTGAAGTAGATATTGATCTAAATTTCTATATTTTTTCTCCTCAAAAGTCATGTGATGTTTGTGGCTCTAAACAAGTTTTTTTTTTACTGCCTGGCCTGATGAGTACAAACTTACTCTAGATTATAAAGGTTGCAGACCTCTGGACTAAGGCATAGCTTTGTTTATGGTCAGTATGGTCAGTGTATTTCGCCTCTCTCATTCTTTTCCTTTGTTTTGTTCTTTGAACTCTTGTGTGAGGTTAAATAGAAAAGTAAACTATTATATTGTCAGAAGATAAGAGCGTTATCTTGCTTTGTTGTTTCATCAGGGCTGCATACAAGAGGACACAGGGAAAGGATGGTTTCACAGATAATATTGGTGTTTGTATTGATTAGCAGAAGAAAAAAACAAGGTTCTTCTGGATGCAGTTTTCTCGATCAAAGTAGTAGTTTTGAATCCAACAAAAAGATGAAGGGATTGCATAGCTACCTTTATTTATGCTTCAGAACCAAAATGTTCCCAATCATTATCTGATTTATACCAAAGTCAAAACAGAGAACATGTGATGCATTTACAGACTGACAGAAGTGGGAGATTTTAGTTTTGCTGCATTTAAGAACATAAAAAGTGTCATATTTCTCAGCGTTTGACCGACACGTCAATTCTTTGATGCTTTTAAGGTTGGCCCAGTCAGATTAAAATGTTATCCTTCCTTTGGTGTTTTTTATTCTATTTAATGCGTCTTTATCCTACAATATTTCTTTGTTATATTATTTTCTTACCTAGATCTAATCTGAGCCTTCAAGGCCACAGATTTTGTCTGTGTGTGTTTATTTCTTTAATTTCTTGCATTAGTGTACAAGCTAGCTATCAAAAATACTGTGAATTATTTTTCTTTTTAGTTACTCTCCTGATAGTAGTTTATTTTCAGTGAGCTGAGCGAATAGAACCAGATGTTGTTTTTTTAATATATATACATCAACTGACCTAAAAATCTGCTTTAAACATTAAATTTCGTTCAGGTTGGACATTTTGTTTTACTCCCAGCTGATGCAGTCGATTTAATTGGGACATGTTCGTACCTTAACGAACATGCTGCTATTAACCATCTGTCCTTCTGAAGAAGCACACAAACGCAATAGAGGTGCACCTGTCTCTGAAGGTGCATGACGTCTGCTGTGTGTCATATGGTAGCAGGGGCGTTTTATAGGCAGAAGATGAGGCGCTAGGATGGAATGAAACTGATCTGTGGCAGAAGGTCCATTCAGGCACATGTCTGACTGCTGCTTATGTTCTAATTAGCTAATGTCTAGATGAAATGGTGGAAAAAGCAGCCTTATGTTTGACGTTGTACTCAGGACATTATAGATAAAAACATAATTATTTGCTATTTTTTAAGTTTTCATTTTTTAAAATATATATGCAGATCATCATTGTTTTTATTACCGGTTTTTGTAGTTCACCCGTGCAAATCAGAGTAGTTGTGATAGCGGCACTTTAATATCTATGTTTTGAACACGCTCTGCTTCAGCACAGCTCTGGAAGGAAATTTCCTCAAGCCAAATAAGGTTACTGACCTGAAACTGACCCTTGACCCTTGAATTGCTGTCTTTGTTACAGTGGGTGAGCAAGATAAACACGTAATGTCAGTTTTGCAAAAATTCCCTGTTTTATTTAGAATTATAGGGTCAAATTTGATGCGATCTGAGTGATATAACTACTCTGATGTATTACATAAGCCCAATATATTGAAGACTGTCTCATTCAACAGAAAGTGGTGTTTTTTTTGTTTGTATTTCTTTTTGCACATTAAAGCTCTGCTTAGTGTTTGGTTATGTGCTTTCCTTCAAAGCAGGATCAGATTATGAGATCCAGCATAACAGTGATCTGCATTGGCTGGAATAAATGTTGGACATTCCTCAAATCTATGTGATGATGTATGATGTAGTGATGAGTTATTTATCAGGGTTTCCCCAGAAAACCTGCTAATCCCTGCTAGTGCAGTCCAGCGTGTTTTTATGTTTGAATTTTTGTAACTTTTAACGTTTTTTTAAAGGTGCACGAGCAGGCATCATAATTTGGAAACACCTGTCATGCCCAGTTCAATGTATCAACTATAAACCTAGCTTAATCCGTCTTTACTGGTACTGGTGTATAAAACAAGCCTGGTGGGAGGACGAGTAAAGCCTGGTGGCCTGCCAGGCTTATCATACACTGACTGGGGCTTTATTATAAATTATAATTAATTGTCTTCTTACATATTTTCAGTAACTTTTTTGATCCAAAAAATTACTGTGTATCCCTAAATTTTACAGAAAACAATTCTTTGATAAACTGACATTGTAAAACTGTAAAAGCATATATTTCTTACATTTTATATGAGATGTAAACCAGTAAATATGTAAATGTGTCCTGAAGAAGTTGGTTTTGGATAATATATTTTCTGATGTGAAACATATGAAATACAGCTCTGGAAAAATGTATAGACCACTTAAAATTATCAGTTTCTCTGATTTTACTCTTTATAGGTATATGTTTGAGTAAAATGAATATTGTTCTTTTATTCTATAAACTACTGACAAAATGTCTCTGAAATTCCAAGCAAAACTTTTGTATTTATTCCCAGAAAATGAGAACTGGTCAAAATAATGAAAAAGATGCAGTGCTTTCAGACCTCAGATAATGCAAAGAAAACAAGTTAATGTTCATTTAGAAACAACAATACTAATGTTTTAACTCAGGAAGAGTTCAGAGATCAGTATTTGGTGGAATAACCAGGATATTTTCAATGGGGCTCAGTGCAGTGATCTCTCTGTATATCTATTACTGAGAATAAAATGACTGTTATTTGAAGAAAAATTGTATTAAACTGACCAAAATGGGAATGACAAGTTGGCTGCAGGAACAAATATCAAAGATTTCCAGTCTGGAAAGCATGACTGTGTGTTTTCACGGATAAATGACATACTGTAGTTTAAAAAAGCAATCCCTTTAGTCTGGATTAGCACCTGTTGCAGTACGAGGCATGTGTTGGGTCATATGGACACAAGGAGGGAGGACTCATTGGTAGCAGGGCAGGAGGCATATTTGGGCCGTAAAATGTTTCGTTTGACTATCACCAAACTGTGTCGATTCAGAGTAAGTTTATCGTTTATTTTTTGCTAAAAGTATTGTTTAGTGGAGTTTCTTGGAAAGAAAGGCGTGGATCTTGACCAAACAAATGGGTCAGACAAACTTCTAAATGACAGCGGAAGCAATATAGTAAAAAAAAAAAAAATCTTTTACATTTCTTTCTTTTCTCATGTCACCTCTGACTTTAACTGTGCATATTTGACTTCCTCTCGCTGCAGTTGGCTGAATACCGACAGAGAAAAGCTCATGCGGACTCCCAGAAGAAGCAGAAGAAGAAGAAGAAAAAGAAGCCGGGCGAGGATTTGGAGGCAGAATCGCAGGGAAGGGTGGAGGTCGAGCCGGATCAGTTTGTGGGTGGAGAAGGAGAACGAGAGGTCAAGGGTGAAAGACGAGATGAAGGGAGTGAGGAAACACCCACCACAGAGTTCACCTTCACCAAGACGCTGAAGAGCGGAGAGACGGTCAGGCATGACCAGACCTACAAGATAGAGGTACACACATCTATTTCATACAGTACTCAACATAGCAACGCTCACTTTAACTTTGAAGTGCCAACTGTTGTTTTTATGAAATTATCAATCTTTTTAGGTTTGTTTTGCAAAGCATTCATTCTCTTAAGCATTTTCATTTCATGTTGCAACCAAACTTTAATGGATTTTAATAGAACTTTATATGTATGACCAAGGTAACATAATTTTGAAGTTAATCCGAGAAGTACGTATAGTTTTCAAATATTTTTAATGAAAGAAGTCTTAAACCTGTGCCATGACTTTATATTTAAAATTTCTAAAACTGATATTGTAACATAGTCCTGTTTAAAATGGCACAGTCAAAGTCCAGGCCCAAGTCTAATTGAACATGTTTGGCAAGACTTGAACATTGATGTTCACAGATGATTGGACTTGAACAGCTCCAAATAGAAATGTGCAAAAAAAAAAAAAAAAAAAGTGTTTAGATGTACAAAACTGGTAGAGATTGTTGTTTTAATGAGGTATTTATTCAGGGAGGTTGAATATAAATGCACACCACACTTTTCAGATTCTTTTTTCCTTGGGGAAAAACATTTGAAAACTTATCTATGATCATTTTCAATCCACTTCATAATAACGCAATACTTTATCTTGATCTAACCGTAAAAGTTTGTGGTTGTAACATTTCAAAATATGAAAGCATCTTTCTTTCCAAAAGACGTATTTGAACAAATCGGTCTGCTCTGTTTTAATATGACTTGTTGGCTTTTTTTTATGTTGTTTTGGCACAACTCCAGATATTTTTCAATATCTGGAGTTGTGCCAAAATAATAGAAAATTTGCAAAAAGTTTTATTCCTCCTTCATCAACTTGATGCTTTGCTGTGAACGGGGAAGATTTTATGCCATTGCTCAAATCATATCACAGCTGCATTAGTCAACACAGTCTCTCTTTCACAATCATTATAAAATTTTAAAAAATTGGAAAGTCTAAGATTTTTTTTAGACTAACAAAGTAATGTGAATGGCTCATGATACAGTTTTCTAACACTTTTGGATGAAAATAGGCCGTGATTGTTAAATAAAAAGTCACAGATAACCTGCAAATAGCAGAATTTCTGACAATGCTTCACAATGTCAAATAATGTAAATTAGATTTTTTACACAAAAAACTTGAAATCATTATTGAAATAATCAACTAATTTAGTAACTGATTAATTATTAACTGGAGTTTGCTGAAAAAACAACATATTTAGATCAGTAATTAAGCACAAAAATAAACATACATTTAGCATTTAGGGTCATTAAAAACTTGTCTGTAAATGTTTTAGGCAAAACTTCTCAGTTTTAGCTTCACCCGGTTCAAATTGACCAAAACAGTGCTATGCTATTGCATTTCAGGCAATAAAATGCTTGTTCTCTCATTTTAAATCATTAATATGAATGTATTTCTAATATTGTATAAAAAAGTTAAATAAAAAAAATCTGTAGAATGTGCCATTTTTTCTTATTTAGTAACCAACCTTTTCTTTGGCTAAAATGACAGAAATATTAAGGTTGTTTGTTTGGCTGCTTGGTCAAAAGATGTGGGCGGGAAACAAACTAAGCAACTCTCTATAGGATAAATATGAGTACGCATGTGTTGGCGGGTTGTTTAGGAGAAAGCAGTAGTTTTGTTTTTCCTGGCGTGTAAATTCACTTCTTTTTGTCTCTTTATTTGTCCTTTGTGGATAAAAACCACATTAGGAGCTAAAAATGAATCAAAACGCACATTAAAGCATGTATTTTTCTTGTTTAAATGCATGTAGATGATGTTGATATAAAAGAAGGTTGCGGTTTTTGTGGTATGCCATTATTTTCTTTATGTTACCACAACCTCAGTATTAATGCATTCTGCTGGTTTTACACAACCAGCTCCTGCTATTCATTAAATCAACATACAGCACAGTCATTCCAACCTTTCTTTAGAGAAAAGATGATTGAAACAGCAGCACCTGGACATTTAATCCAGGCTTTTCTGATGGATAAATTACCACTGATTACATCTCATCAGAAATCCACGTAGAATGGTTTAAAAACATGCAGAGCTGAGAGCTCTTGTACAATTTGTTCCATCTTTCAAGCCCTCTCCGTCTCTTTTGCTCGGCCCTGTGTTGCCACTCTTCTCCATGAACCCACAAAACTACTTGGCTGCCATGGAGACAGACAATTGCCTTTAAACTTGTTGGGATGTGTCAGTCTGTGTGACCGATTTCTATGGCCTTGCAGTGGATTTCAGAAGATCTAAAGGTTGATAGAGTGTATTATTATCTATAGAGGTTTTATTTTTTTATTATTTTTATGGGCAAATTATAAATTACTGCTGCCTGAATGAGATCTGTTCTGCATCACAAGTAAATCAAGCCAGTTTCTCCTTGGACAGTTTTCTGTTCTTGGTCATTAAAGTGAAGATATATTCTTAAATTAACTCATCATTTTGCTCTTGAGCAACAAAAGGAAAATGCAACAAAATCAGTCTTTTGAAAGCTACTTCAAGGTAACTATGTTTTACCTCAAGGACAGCTTCCTGAATTGTTTTCACATATCATTGAAAAGTCTGTTTGTGTTCTGCAATTTATTAAAAAAGTGAAACATAAGTGTTTTTATAGATTTATTAAACAAAGTATTACATTTCAAGTGTTTTATTTCCATTAATTTTGATGATTATGGCTCAGCAAAAGAGAACCAATAATTCAGAATATTAGACAAGACCCATTTAAAAATTGATTTCAGAATCCTCTCAAGCCTGAGCTTATACTCAAATATATCGCAGATATCATCTGTACAGACAGCATTTATATCAGAATCCAGTAATAGTTGTCGGATATTTTTCAAGAGTTCTTATGTTATTTTTCATACTGATGCAATATTTATCCTGCAGGACAAATTATCTGACACTGGACTGCAAAACATTTGAGGGTGTTTTAACTTGAAAATGAAAGTCCACCTTTGAAAATGCAATTTAAGTCGACAAGAAAATTTTTGTGGTTTCAACTCAGAAATTAAAGTTCATGAAGTTGATTTAGCAACAAGAGACAAGTTGTCTAAACATTGTTTTTAAGTTCGTTAATCTTCAATTGTGAGTTTTAACTTAATGCTGTAATTTACACCAAATAATTGTGTAGGGAAAAAACCTCCCTCACTTAGTTAAAGAGCCACATTTCTCTATTATTTTACTCACATTTTACTCAAGTTAAAATAACTACTTGTTTTACTTTAGAATAATTTAAATTCTTGTTTCAAATTGCAAATTTTCTGATTTGATAATTAATTTGATTAAATTTTGCTCAAAAATGTTTAATGTGAACAGGACATTATCCACAAGCTTCAAAAACTTAAAATAAATAAAATAAAACACAAGTCAGATCAATGTAACACACTTTCATCTCAGGATACAAAAACATGCCGCTAAGCATTCTGGGAAATAGTTCCCGCTTCTGTCTTTTTCCTTCTTTCAGTTTTTTAAGTGCTAACCTAAAAACTCTAGTTTATTCAACTCTTAATAAAAAGTTAACACAACTTACTTCTGAAAGTTTGTCTTTCACAAATTTACACATTTAGGTTCAAAATCTAAAACTCTCTAAATTTATTTGACTTAAAGAGTAGAAGGTAGTAGACGCAACGAAATGTGGCTCAAATGTTTTCCAGTGTGGACACAGATGACAAAAATGCTCCATAGATCAGAAACAGAGGAAAGAATAAAACAGGCATATATCGCACCTGATATCAACATTGTCTTGGAGACATATTTTACACTGCACTTTTACCTTCCACTCAACTTTCCATGAATATGCTTGAATAACCAGCTTCTTTGTCACTAATCTTTTGTGAGTTATCTTCCTTTTGGAGAGTCTCCGTGACTTTTTCCTGGGCAAGTGAACAGATTAATTAACAATTCTTTATTTATTTATTTATCTTCTATAATACTTTTTGGAGAAATCTAATTTCTGTTTCTCATTAGCTGTAAGCCTCAAAATTAACAGAAAGAAATGATTTAAATAAATCACGGTTCGTTTAATCAGACAGACTGTTGATGTTTTGAAATTAATTACTAAAATAAATTACTTTTTCAAATAGTAGTGATAGGGTAAGCGATTTATAATACTTTTTTTTTTGTATATTATTGGTTTGTAAAATAGCGTTTTCTTTTGTTAGCTTTTCTTGTGATGTAAATTTGCCAAAATAAAGCAGCCACTGCTGTCTTTTTGCCTCAACCTATTTTATTAATTTGTCTCATTCCTGACATAGGTCTTAATTTTTTAATCATTTGTTATTTTATTTAATTTGATGTGTGTGTTTGGTTTTTCTCCTGCAGCCTGAAAGCGAAGTTTCCACCACAGCAGAAGATTATTCCTCAGAGGTGAGTTAATATTTCCTATAAATGTTATATGAATTTAACTTTTTTATTACATCAGGTTATCTCTGCTTTAAAATTATTAAAACCTTCCTTTAGAAAGACTAAATCAATAGGTAAAACCTTTAGGGTGATTATTTTAATGTAATTTTAGTTTTTAAATTCAACATTTCACTAAAAATATCTCCAGTTATGTAACATTAACATTTATTAAACAATTTTTTAACTCCAACAAAGCTGCTCAAAGGTGTTTTCCTGACATGATGCAGGCTTTTGTTTTGCAGCCTCCCAGATCTTAGTGTTTAACGCAGCACATTATGAATTAACAGGTAAATGGCTGCCTCCATGAGATGACAGAGAGCCTAATGATGCCTTCACAGGATTTTATCTGGGTACAGTAATCTGATCAAGCAGCTCTGCTTTGGCTTCGCTAACAAACCAAATGCTTAATGTCTTCTGCAAGATTCTCACTAACCACGTCTGCTTTTTACTCCTTACACATTTAGTATTTTCCGTCCTGTTCTGTCGGTGGTGAAGAAATATCATTGTCTTTAAAAAGCCAAAATGCTCCAGAAGGTCAGGATGGAAAAGGGCTTTGTGACATTGCAGAAGTGTGAATTATCTGTGAAAGCTGCTGGAGGAAAGTAATGAGGGACAGGAGAGAAAACAGAAAGTTTTCTAAAAGGAGCCACTCTCTGTAGAGCCACTGCTGAGACAAATGTACTTATAAAGACATTAGGGCAAAAATCATTTTCATTTTGGGCCAAATCAAGATCATGAATGCTCTTAAAAGGGCCGGTTGTGCCAGAATGCATTGATAAAACCTGTTCACAAACTGTTAAAATATCAATTAATTCTTTAAACTTTTTAATTCCTTCCTTAATAAATTTTCAGACAGCATGCTTTGCAGAAGTGTTTTCACTTCTTGTTTTTTTATTCAGTGGGTAGAAAATCCAGACATTTTACTCAAGTAAGAGTAGAGATACTTCATAATAAAATTACTCAAGTAAAACTAAAAAGTACAGAATAGTAAAAGTACTCTTAAAAGTATTTTTTCCCCAAAAAAGTTACTCAAGTAAATGTAATTCAGCAAAAACAACTAGTTATTACCCAGCTCTGAAAACATGACTCATATTTGCCATACTCTCTAACTTTGGGTTCTTCTAACAAAACTGCTTTTGCTCTGTGGTTGTGGCTACGTTCTTAGTTAATTCTCTAGTCTTTAAACTTCTTCTGTGACTCTTTTAAAAGCCGTGTAAGCTCTGATATTGTTTCTGCTCAGGAGGAGGTGGAGGCCCTGCAGCAGCCGACAGAGGGACGGACGGTACAGGACATGGAGGACGCTCTCGCGGTCAAGAATCAAGCTCTAGAGGAGTTGAGAGGAGAGCTGGAGGAAGTGAGGTCGGCGTTCGGCGCCGATGGTGTGCAGCAGGTAAATGTTTCTGCTGTTCTGGGTTTGATTTACAGCATTTTATCCAGAATGCTGGAAAGACTACACTACGTGTAAATGGTGTCAACCGCATATTGACCTGCTCCTTTGAATTATTATTATTATGCAAAAGGGTTATGTCTCTATTCATTTTATTTTGTATTTGGCTTTCAGAAAACCACACATTTGGTTTCTTCTTGCTGCATGATTTATTCATTCAATTGTAAAAAAAAAATAATAATAATTAAGGATTTTCACTGGGAGTAATTAGTAAAGTATAGGCTTGTCATATTAAGCATTAAATCTATCGCATGATAAATTAAAATGAACTCGATAATTTCCATTTGGATGACTAATCATGTCTCTTTTATTTCTTTCTACCAAAATCTGGATGATAAAAGTCTTCAGTCTGGTGCTTTGTTTTTAACCAGCCCTTTTTTTTGAAAGAATATCTTGTTTAGAGAGACTTCATAATTCATTTTATGTCATGTTTCTGTTGTTTTGCTTATTTATTTTGGATATTTAAAATGTCTTCCAATTGCAGTGTTAAATATTCATGAGAATTTAAAGTTTATTGATGTTTTAAAATGCATTCTTGCATTATTATGCTACTATTACCATTATATTACTTGAAAATGGTCCAATATTATCTTTTATTGCAACAACTTCTGGGACAAATTATCATCAGCAAAACATGTGAAAATTTTGAAATGACAAATTGACAGGCTGAGTAAGGGATTTTCTAAGTTTTTTTCTAAATTGTTTTTCAATTAGCAGAAAGAGAGAAATTCGTGACATCTGCAGTTTGTTCTGTATGTTTTCATTTTGTAGCATTTTGTAATTTGCTGAAATGCAGTATTTGTTAAACTGGTAACTCTTAGTATTATTTCTAGTCAATGTTTTGTCAAGTTGCTCATGTGGAAAAAAGAAAATCAGTAGAATATATGCCAATGTTTTATGAAATGAATAATCAGAATAATTGATGACTAAAATAAATATTACTTGCGGCCCTAATTTTATTGTAACAAAACAATATAATGGATTTTTGCAGTTTTAGATTAATCTAAGAAAAAAGAATTGGCACAGTTCTGTTTTCAGTAAAGAACTGTGCCAATTCTAGTTACAGTAAGAAATGTTAACTCTTTCTTACTGTTTTATTAAATTGGTCCTTTTTTCTTGTGGTCTTTGTAATTCTCATGATAGCTTGCATTAAAACCCACTCTGAATGTGCAGCTGCAGAACTTTGAAGCCGCTCTGAAGCAGCGGGACGGTATCATCACCCAGCTCACGTCCAACCTGCAGCAGGCTCGTGAGGAGAAGGACGAAATCACAAAAGAGTTCCTGGCGCTGACGGAGCAAAGCCAGAAACTTCATATCCAGTTCCAACAGGTAGGAAATGATGCTTTATTTTGTTTTTAATTTCTCTAATTAAATGTAATTTCTTTCTACTTTCACTATGGAATAAAAATGTGTTCTCAAAAACGAAAGAAGCAACAGAGGACATCAAATCATATTTGTGTTGAAATTTTTTTTTTACATTTCTGCCAAGTTGGGTAAAAAACATTAGATTGCTCCTTCAATAAATATTTAATGTTTGAATATTACAAAATATCTCTCATTAAAGCAAACTAGGAGGAATTGGTTTTCTGTTTTCAACATAATAATTGGTAATAAAACAGTTCTTATGCCATTTTCTGCACATTAGCTGCAGGCCGGCGAGGCGCTGAGGAACACCAGCCACAGCAGCACCGCAGCAGATCTCCTGCAGGCCAGGCAGCAGCTTGTTCAGTACCAGCAGCAGCTGGAGGAGATGAGCGCGGAGGTCAAAGGGCACCAGGAGACAAGCAGCAAACAGCTGCAGCTCATCAGCCACCTCCAGCAGAAGCTCAGCGAGGTGGAGCTGGTGAGGACCGCCACACTCTTAACGCCGCCAGCAACTAGCTTGTGTGTGAATCTGAACTTGAATGTCTCATCAGTCAGGGAGAAGATCGGAGGAATCGTTTGCAGAAAGGACAAAGGAAAAGGAGCTGCTGATCGCCGAGCAAGAAAAGGTTATTCTTAGTTGGGAGCAGTCGCGAAGACAAGCAGAGGAAGAGTTTGCACAAACAATAGAAGATAAAAATCAGTTAATTTCACAACAAACTGCAACAATCAAAGAACATGAGCAGTCAATGATGCTGCTCAGGCAGGAAGTCGTTCATGCAGGAAGGACTAGAGATGAGAAAATCATTCAGGAGTCTGATGACAAAGACATAATTATTGCAGAGAAGGAGAGGGTCATTTCTGAACGCGACTCTGATCTTATCAAGTTGAAAGATGAGTTGGAAAACTCAGAAAAACATCTGCACGAACTCAGGCTGCAAGTCACTTTAAAGAAATCTGAGCTTGAAAAATGCCTGACTGAGTTAGGAAGCACAAAATCTGAATTAATAACCTGCAAAAGTGAAATGGAGAGTTACAAATTGGAGCTGGAGAAGGAACAAAAGGAGTTAGAAAGCTGCAAAGGAGAGCTTGCAAACTCCAGACATAGAGAACGGATGTCATCCAGTGAAATCATGCAGCTCATGGGAACAGTAGAAGATCTGCAGAAACGCTGCCATCAGGGGAGTGTGTCGGAGACCGACGCCTTCCAAAAAATGCAGGAAGAAACCGCAAGGAAGCTGGAACTTCTCAGGGCAGAGCTGGATGAAATGTACGGTCAGCAGATCGTCCAGATGAAGCAGGAGCTCATCCTGCAGCATGCAGCCAGAATGCAGCAGATGACTGAGCAACATCAGGCTGAGATCGAGCTTCTAAAAGCACAACATCAAAGTTCAAATCTCAGCAAAGGAGAGGTCGAAGCTCTGAACGCCAGAATCAGAGAGCTGCAATTTATTTTACAGCAATCTGAAGCGACGTACGATGAAACCAGACGGGAGCTGAGTCAAGTCGCACAAGAGAAGTCGAAGTTGCAGTCCAAGGTTGAGAGTCTTGTTGGTGATCTAAATGCTGCGAGGCATCAAGTGGAGCAGGTCTCCACCAGGCTAGCATCTCAAGAAACTACCCAGCAGCTCCAGGAGACCATCCAGGCTCTGAGGGACGAGCTGTCAGCTGCGCAGGAAGCCGCCGTTGAAGCAGAAACCAAACACGAATCCGAAATCACCAACTATAAGATCAAGCTGGAGATGCTTGAACGGGAGAAAGACGCCGTCCTGGACCGGATGGCGGAGTCGCAGGAAGCGGAGCTGGAGCGCCTCCGGACGCAGCTCCTGTTCAGCCACGAGGAGGAGCTGACGAACCTCCGAGAGGACCTGCAGAGGGAGAGCTTCCTGAACACGGAGAACCTGCTCAACGAAGCCGCTGTCCGGCACGAAAAGGCTTTGGATGAGCTGCGTGTCAGTCACGCTCAGCAGCTGGAGTTGTTACAGAAAGAGAAGACGAGTTACGCTGCAGAGAGGAACGACTTTCTGCGAAAGATTCACGGGCTGGAGGAAGATCTGAAGCTGGCCTTGCAAAGCTCCAAAACGGAGGAGCTGGTTCTGCAGCTCCAGGAACTTCAGGTTGAACTCAAGGAACTTCGAAAAGGCGCCCAAGATCGAGTTAGGATGCAAAATCAAATCCAGTCGTTACTGAAACAGACGGAAGTTCTGGAAAACCAGAAAACGGAAAAAGAACAGAAACTAAAGGAGCATGAGGATCAAAAGGAGACGTTGTTTCAGTCTAATAACGCTTTAAGAGACAAGATAGAGACGCTAACGGCACAGAACGATCAGTTCCAGCGACAGGTAGATGAGCTTCGCGAGGACATCGAGAAGCAGAAGAGCACTTTCTCTTTTGCAGAGAAGAACTTCGAGGTGAACTTCCAGGAGCTCAAAGAAGAGTACGCGAGTCTGGCAGAGGTGAAGACACAGCTGGAGGAGAGGACACTCAGAGAGACGCTCGAATTCGAGGCGAAGATCACACGCCTTCAGTCAGACATCCAAGAGCTGGAGGAGCGGAGCGGCGACGTGAAAATGGAGCGCGATCTGATGGAGAAGCTTAATGTTACTTTGAATGAGAAGAAGAGCCAAGCTGATCGGCTTTCTGAAGTTACAGAGCGACTGATGGTTACTGAGACAAGAGTGAGGCAGCTGGATGAAGATTTGATCAAAGCCAGGCAGAAAAATTCAGAGGTCATCGCCAAAAATGAAAGCCTCTTAAAGGAACTGGAGAAAGCACAGGAGATTAGGAGCAAGCAGAAAAAACTCCTTCAGAAGGAAGAGCAAACTGTTGAGGCGGTTTTTCCTTCAGAGGATCATCGCCATCAGATTCAGTCACTACAGCAGGAGATCAAAGCTCTGACGGCTCGTTTAGGTGCAGCCGAAGCAGAGAGAGACGGCGCTCTGCGCACTCTGGAGCTCCACAGGCTCTCGCACACTCCGTCTCCAGCGGCGGCACACTCCTCTGGGGAGGGACCCGTTGAGGGCCGATCCTCCCCGCACAAGCCGGCGTCCTCGGGGTCAAGCAGGCGCAAAAGGCGGCAGAGGTCGAAGCAGGAGCGCAGAGCCGGCTCGGCGGCTTCAGAGGAGCGACAGAGGGAGGAGGAAGAGCGAGCGAAAAGTGCTGCAGAGGAGGAGATGCTGCCTCAGACGCAGAGCCGAGTTATGTCATGTTCACCGGAGAGCGCCGGTAACGAGGACTCCGCCACTGGGTACCAGGGAGACGGAGGCAGAGGCTACATCAACAAAGCGGTGAGCCCTCACATGTTTCTGCTCTTTTCTTTTGCTCTTTGAAGTCTGAACAAATGAAGCATCCGTGGAAGCCGCGTCACTTTGAATTCATGCAGTTTAGAGCTTTTTCAGATGTCTAAAGAGTGAATTCAAAGCCAGATCAGGTGTTGATTTATTTTTTTTATTTCTCTCTTTTTATGAGGAGAATATGACTGGAGCGGTTCAGCTCTGACAGATTTTCACTGTGGGCAACAGTGTTGATTGTAAATTGCCTTAGAGTCTGAAGGCTTGCTTTGAAAGGCAGCGTTTAGCAAGACTGCTGCCTTCAAAGATGCAGTTTTACATTTCTGCAGCCAGAAAAGTCACACACACGACAGCCTGCATGTAAAATTCATGTGAGGACTCGACATGAAAAATACCTCTGTACTGTTTCTTTTATTTATTTAATTTTTTTGCTCAGCTTGTTCTTGCTGCTCACCATTAAACTCAATAACAGCTGAGAACAGATAAACAAGTCTGCGTATAGCTTTGAATTTTCCATTGGGAAGAAATGTGTACATTCTAGTTTCTTTCCATCCTGCAGGGAGTGAAGGGTTTGAGGTGAGAAGCCATTTTAACCCAGTCACTTTCTGTCCGTGTCACCTCCAGCTGTGCCACAAACACACACAAAGAAAAGATTGTGTACAATGTTTGTCTGCCATCTCACATCTGTGCTTCGTGATGCTTTAGTCACCTCCTGAGTTGGAAAAACCATCCCTGCAACTGGATATAACTTTCATGCCCAAAAGCTGCTTTGTTTATGGGTGCCATTAAAAAGTCTTTAAAATTATAATTCATAATTGCTTTAAAACTAGTTTTAGTTTTGATCCTTAATGGGTTAAAGAGGAATTTTAATGAAGGCTCCGTCTCAGGAAGTGATCCATAATGGTGCATTTCATTGTCTTGTTTTGTCTGAATTTCTTGCTGAGGAGACAGTGCCTTGCTAAAATATTTACGCACCTTAAACTTTTTCACATTTTCTCATGTTGCAGCTGAAAACTTTCTTATATTTTACTGGGATGTAATGGGATGGACCAACATAAATGGATGGATAATTATGCAACTTTTTACGAATCTGAAGCATGTAGTGACTATTTCTATTAAGTCTCCTAGACTCTAATTCCCCTTAAATAAAATTAAGCTCAACAAATTACCTTCGAGAGTAGGGCTGGGTAATTAATCAATAACAACATACACTGTGATAGACATGTGATCAATATCAGTAGATAAAACATCCGATAGAAGTATCAATAATTTCACTGAACTCCGACTTTAGTCACTAAACTTCTCTTCCAGCAAAATTGGTGGAATCAACTGACTCACTCCTCTTTGGTTACCTAGCAACTCACTCATTCTTTGGTTACCTAGCAACAACCAGTTGAATAACTGGCATCAGCATTCACTGTGCCTCATAACTGCTTAAAAATAAATAAAACAACAACAGTGTGAAGTGAAAACTGTGGATAAGAGAAAATGTTGGCAGTATTTTAGATATTTTAAACAAAAACAAATAATTCTAAATATAAGAACAGCTGTGCTACTAATTTTGTTTACTGTAAAATGACAATAAATCGAATCTAACATTGTGGTAGTTTTTTAATTAGCAAAAAGTCCGGCTGTGGGTAATAAAATCTGAGTATAAATTCAGTTCTGTGAAGGGCTGAGAGGTTTTTTTAACATCTCATAGAGTATAGCACCAATGCAAACCCACAAGGTATGGAAACCCACCTTTTGCAACTACGTCACTTTCGCCACGACGGACGTCGGAAGTGATGATCGGGACTATTAAACAAAGTTGTTTTTGCCAGCTTTTTCACCGTTTCTACTTGTTCGAGTCGAGCTAATTTGTCTGTGAACGTAACACACCTGGTTGGGGCTCATAAACGGCGATATTTATAAAAATTTGAAATAGCTAGCTTAGAAACCGAGCCATGCCTCCTCTCTCCTGATGTGTTGGTTACCGACTTTGCCTGAATTCACATCATATGATCTATATCACTATGTCATAAACAGCGTTTTCCTTTGCACCGGAGCAGCCTTAAAAACGTACGGAAGACTTGACGCTAACCAGTTTTTTTCCGTTCATGCTAGGCTACATGACGGTGCGACACTGTCTCCATGGTTACCAGTGTTTAGACTTTATGGTACCTTGTCCATAAAGCAATACTTGATATGTTTCTATATACATATGTATAAAAAGAGGCTTAAAGATATAGAGGAAAACACAGAATCCATAACAGTTTATGAACGTTAATCTTCTTACCTTGTAAAAAAAAACAAAAAAAAAAAAAAACGTTGGGTACAAATCCGCGATTACGCCGAGGGCTGCCAGTCATTATGATAACGGCTGCTATCCACCGCCGCCATCTTTCCTCGTCGTTGACTATTTGAAGATTCTAGAATGATTTGTGTTACAACAAGATGTAATTACCCCTTTGGGATAAACTAAGTAATCTGTGAAATTGACTTTAATTCAAAGCCAAATTACGTCCTCAGTTGTGTGAAGCTGATGGAGATAAATATCCTAAAAGATTCGCAGCTGTAGTTCAAAGCAGTGACTCAGATCGAGGACTGAATACAAATGTACACCTCCCTTTTTAGATTTTTATTTGTTAAAAAAAAAGAAAAGAAAAACATGTAAAATGCATCTTCTATTTTTCATTATGAGGTGTTTTTTTGTTGGCCTGTTATATTAAATCCCATTAAAATACACTAATACATTAAGAGAGGTGAAGAAGCTCAATGGTGATAAATGCTTTGGAAGGTGGAGTATATTTAAGGTTTTTTTCCCCCTTGTATTAAAATGTTTTTTATATTCTGCTTGCTTATACAGGTGAGCGGGCAGGGGATGGGCTGTCACACGGAGTGTGCTGAAGAGGAAGAAGAGACCTCTGAGCATGTAAATGTCACTTATGCTCACATCCTGCTCTTTGTCTTGGAGTTGCTTTGATGCATCATTCAGCTCACAGTAAAGGTTGATAGATGGAGGGGGGCTCTACTGTAAGGAATGCTTCAAGCTGCACTCTTACAAAAGCAGATATTTTTCTGCTCTGTTGATGCTCCTGAAATTGTCATGCAGGGCCATGAGCACAGTTCGCAGAATTTTCATTTGAGCGCAAAAGGGAGAATTGAATTGCAGAGCTTTGTGTTCTGCAAGTCGACAAACATCAGTTTAATTGCAGTGGAATCAAAGGAGCCAAAGAATTAGAGGAGAGAAGTGTAAAAGCGTGGAGCAGTCCTGTGAGGAAAGGGAGGAAAGAGTGAAATGTCATGAAGTCACTGGTTCGACACAACCTCTTAAAACAGGGTGAAGCAGGAGGTGATTTTCCCCCGAGGCTGCTGCCTGTTTAATCAGTAAAGAAGGCAAAGTAAACATTTAAAAAAGCTTACTTTAACAACTTCAGCTCTATGTGCTTTATTATATAGATGAAAAGATCCTGTAGAAGAAGATCTGACTATCAGTTTGTGATCTGTACCACCAGCACCCTTGTGTTTTTTGATTGGCCTATTCAAATCCGGTCTGAAATCAATTTGAGATGTTGTAACATAACCCTTAAATAATACCTAAAAACATTCCAGAGCTAGATAGCTTTTTTAATTGTCTGATAAACTAAATCATATTACAACATTTTTTCCCCTCAATCTACTCAGGTTATCTTTGTCTGATTGTAAAACCTGTTGCATGATCTTAAAATTTCAAGTGTAGCAGAAACAGAAGCAATATGTAAGAGTGCAGTTGTCAGCAATTTAACACATGGTCAAATGTAATTAATTAAAAGTTAGAAAGACGAGATAGACTTACTGAAAGCCCATTTTTTTAATCATTTGCATTTATTTAAAGGGCTGATCTGCTTTTAGTAGTGATTGCGTGTAGCGGCGAAGGGTCTCAGCACAACCGTCATCCATCTTGTTTGTTCTCCGCTGACCTTCTCTCATCTGCATGCTTTGTTTAATCACCAACATCTGAGCTGCTTGTCAGGAAAGAGGCTCTCTCCTCCACACTGTCGGATGGAGTGACCGTATCATAACACAGCATTTTAAAGTACGGCCTAATTAAGATGTAGAGCGCACTTTAAAGCTTGTAATCTCAAAAGGTTACAGAATCACAAATTGATCCTGATGCATTATGCATCATTATGTTAAGGAGCCTTGTGTTGAGCTTTTTGTTGTTTTCGTCCTGAAGTGATGAGAGCATAGCTCTCATCCTAAGCGCAGATGGTTCTAAGCCATGTTTCTGCTTCAGAAATGAGATTGTATGGTTGATGCAGATAGATAATTTTTTTTTCTGTGCTTGTAGTTGGATTTAGTTAACTGATAATTAGTCTGTTTTAACATGTGATTTCTTCTTTGTGTGTGAAGGAGGAGTTCAGGCTGCAGATGGAGGCGCAGCGCATCAGCCTGTCTCAGATCCACGCCGCTGAACTGGAGCTGCTGCAGGAAGAGACGGACGCCTCTCTGGACCTCAGACTGCACCACCTGAGAGAGCAAAGCAGCCTGGGTAAACCTGTTTCTACTAGAAAATGTTATTGATCTGCAAGCAGCATGTCTTACATTTATTTGTGCTTGTAGTACATTTGCGGTTGTCTGAAGTGTTTGTGCTTTCTCAGGTGGAAGAAAAAAATCCAAACACATGATAGAAGCTGTGTCAGAAGAATGCAGTGAGATAATTCTGGTAATTTTAAACTGAGATACCAGTTTTTAATTCACATGTCTTTCCACATTTTCATTAACCATTTTCATTCACATTTCAGTCTTTCCAGAAGATTTTTGGTAAAGAGTTTTTGGAGAGTGTCAGCACAGCAGACATGTTGCGTATTTCAGAGGAAAGACCAACAACTAGTGAATCCTCCTCCATTGTTCAGGAGGCTAGAGGTGCACACTCTTTATAGAATTACAACAATTATCTATATGTTTTCCATCTATGTTCACTCTAATATTTTTCCTTATTTTAACCTTTTATTATTCTAGAGTTATACACCAATCTTTGGCAGGTGAGGGAGAAAATTAAGCATGAACATGATCGTCTCTGTCAGCTTCAAGATCTGCTGAGATCTGATGTAAATAAGGTAAAAATGCACAGATTCCTACACTGCCTTAAAGTTTTACACCACATGGGTGTAATTACTTACTGTATTCGTTCACATGTTTCAAATTCACCAAACAGGCAGATTCTGTTTTGGTATTACACCTAAAATAAAATCATTTCCATTTTACAGTAAAATTATAAGCGTTTTTTAACCTAGAAATGCTAAATCTGGTTGTTTCTTTTGGATAAATTATAATTTATCTAGAGTCCGTGTTGTTACTCAGCTGTTTCTGTCTCACATAATGCAAAGTGGAGACTTTTTTTTAGTAGCAGAGCACTAGTTTAACAGAAAAATTAAATCTAATCTCCTAGATAAATGAGCTGCAGGTGGCCTATGATGAACTGAAGATCAACAGTGAGAAGCAGCTGTCGGACCTCAGCGCACAGCTTGCCACAATAAGCCTTCCTTCAAGCAGAGGTAAATCTGATCACCTCTCCAAAGCTGCTGCCACATATTTTCTCATCTTACCATATGTATTTGTGTTTAGCAAAATGGTGTTTTATGTGGCTCTTAACCTGAAGAAACAAAGCTCATCAACTCTAGTCATGTTTTTAAGTGTTTGGATTGTTTATTATGCACATTTATTTGTATATTGGATGTGCATTGGGGTGTAGGATGTAGCTATTAATGTGTGCTACTGCATTCAAACAGACTTATTAGTTCGGATCATTTTAAGTGATTGAACGTTTCCTGACCTACAAATCCAGATAGTTTTTTAATCATTGTTAAATTATCTAATGGACTTTTCAGCAACTTTCTACATAATATGAAGAACACTTCCTATTTGATTGATTGGCCCTGTGTGCATTCCTCTGTTAGAATCCTCAATTATTTCAAAGCAAAACTAATTAGGGCTTATTGGCGTATTAATTAAATAAGAAATGTTCAATTAACCCATGCTTGTGTAAAAGACTTTGGGCAAGGAAATACCATTTTCAAAGTCTATATGTGGACTAACTCATGGGAGACTTTTAGTACTCCAATGTTTTTGTGAAATATACAGTACGTGTGAAAATTCATTACATTATTACAAAGAGAAAAATCTTAAAATGTCTTAAATTAATTTAAAAAGTTTGGTGGCTTGTATAATTCCCACGTCCTAAAAAAAAAATTGTCTTCACAGAACTTTTTAATTGTTGTTGTTTTTTCTAGCGTGACTTTTCTGTCAGGCAAAAATTTGAGTCACCCTCAGAGGTCTTCATTGCGTCAACTCAAAACGGTTGAGACTAGCGCTAACTAGCTGTCATGGACATTATTTATACATGTAAATAATAATTTAAAGTATTTATATACGTATATATATTATTTGTATAACATACATTTATAATTATACGGAAATAATGTGTGACTAGCTGCTAATGTACCGGCACTAGCTAGCTAGCCTGCTATTTGCGTCCATCATGGGTAAGTGCCAATTTATAGCTAGTTGGCTGGATGATGTTCATACATTTCTGTGGAGCTATGGGTCTTAAATTCTATACGTAATTGTCTTAAAAAGATCTTTAAAAGTTTTAAATTTGAGTTGTTGAAAGCTGCTTAAACTGTAATAATTGAATACTTTTCTTTTATTGGTAAATAATAAGTTTGTGTGACAGCATCTCAGTACTGTCTAGTTTCTGTTTTTGATATTTAACATTGATAGATTTTTTTTAATTTAGTTTAATTTTACAGTTTAAATCAAATCTCTGAACTCTTAATCTAATGCAGGGGTGTCAAACTCCATGGCCACTGTCCTTCAGTTTTTAGATGTGCCAGGTACAAAACACTGGAATGAAATGTCTTAATTACCTCCTTGTGTAGATCAGTTCTCCAGAGTCCTGCTAATGACTTAATTATTCTATTCAGGTGTGGTGCAACAGAGGCACATCTAAAAGTTGCAGGGCAGTGGCCCTCCAGGACTGGAGTTTGACACCTATGATATAATGCAGAGTGGATATAAATTCAGCTGCTATTATTCAGCAATGATCCAGGTGGATTTGCCATTTACCAAAAACTCAGATTTTCAGCTCAGTGCAGCTGGAAATAAGGACAAATGTGCCATTCTCTCAGTTTTATTCTTCTTTGCTTGCTGTTTTAAAAAAAAACAAAACTCAATTCTTTACCGTCTTGTTTCAAGTGCTGCAGACCTTGAGCTTCTTTGAGATATTGTGTTCTTTTAAATCACTGTTCACTAGTTCATTTTTCACAACAGATTCTCTATTAAGGTCAGCAAATTTCTAATGCTACTTCTTATTTTATCTATTTATTTGCTACTTTTATTTCCTTTCTATTTCTTATTAATTAAAAAAATGTTTATACTTAATCTGTATTTATCTAGCTGTGTAAAAACCACAGTCTTATTTTCATGTTCTTAGATCTGGGGGAGCAGACCAGGGAATCAGACTCGACATTAGTGGAGCTCCAGAGGCTGAAGGCCGAGGCTCAGGTGAAGCAGCTGCGGCTGGAGGAGAGCCACCGACAGGAAATGGAGCGCCTCAGGGCTCACTACCAGCAGCAGGCCGCAGACACAGAGGAGCGCTATGTTACAGAGCTGTTTGTGTTGCAGCAGCGACTGCAGGAAGCCACGGGAGCCCAGACTTACTACAGGTGATCAAACAAAAACATTCAGTTTCCTATTTTTTGCCCACAGACATATACTCTCCAAATCTTAGTTTGGTAGAATAGCTGATGTTATAAAAGTTGGTGCATTTTAAATCTAATCTGATGTTTAAATTTTAGTTGCTAAATGTTTCTAAAAAGAATTTAAAAAATCAATTAGTATTTTCATAAAAATCTACAGTCTCGGGTTACGTTTTTGTAGCTTTTACCACCTCATTTCGGGAGCTGCTTTTAAAGGTTGAGCTTGATTGATTGGTGACATTTAGAGAACTGTAAAAGGAGGTCCCAACTTCAAACAAATGCTTCTGCAACAGAAAGGTATCAGACCTATCTAACGCAGGTCAAGAGTCCAGCTACAAAACATTCAGCAGGGCAGCTTTTATTTATACACAAACCTCTAAAAGAGCCTCTTAAACCTCTTCAGATAACTTTGTGATCCAAGTTGAAAGTGTTAAAATGTGAGAAAGATGACCATTCTGTTGTGATAATTTTATGAATACTATAAACATTGTGCATAAAAACAGATTAACTGCTAACCTAGCTTTTCCCTTTGGCTCTGAATTCAAAAACATTATTTCTTCTTAATTTGTAATAAATATGATTAAGATCCACAGGCTGTTCACCTTGTCACAGAATTTACTGTCTTACTGTGGTTCCCTGCTGTCCTTCACTGTTTGATTTTATTACTATAAAATATTAAGTATTATTTTCTTTTACTGGATTCTCATAGTACATCACTAAAGTAATACATAAAACCGGAGTTTTATGTTTTGTGACTTATAATCTACTATTCAAATCTACTCAGTAGATATGAATGCATAATATTTTTTGTATAAATACTTGATTTCTCATTATTTCCATTCATTCCTTCAGTTTATGGTTTGTGGAGGTTCAGTTTTAAATTCTAACAATAGCATAAATATTAGCCTTGTAAACTCTTGTAGTTCTACTTTAGATATAGTCTAAAAAATACTGAGAACGTCAGCATTTTCTCAAGAGCATACATTTGGTTTCATATGCAAGGCCTGATATAAATAGAAATAAATGATGTAAAGTACATGGATATTTTGGTGTTTATATTTTGAAGCAACTTAAGAAGTGTGAATATTTTAGTCTGGAAAAGTACTGAATTTAGAGATAAATCTGTGAAGAAACCTTGATAGCAATTTTTTATTCCAGTTATTTCATAAAAACCTTTATCTCCTGTAATAACTGTATGTTTAACACCTTAGTAGATGTTTACTTTTGAAGTAAATTTCAGAAATGAATGATGATTGTTGTGATCTTTGTTTTGCAGCTTGTCCAGCACTACAGAATTTGGCTGTGAGGGGACGGAGGAACGAAAAGAGGAACTAAAGGTCTGGTTCTTACAGTTTACCTCCTCCTAAGCCTCATGCATCAACTCCTATTACAAGCTGAAGACATGTTAAGATGCTTTGACAGCTTTGGGTTGATGGTGAGGGAGGAGTTGCAGCCTTTAGGCTAAAATTCGCCCTAAATCTACATCCCACTGAAACGCCACAGGCGACCTCATGAGTGGACCTATATCTAATGATTTAAAGGATCAGACATTATATAACACTGTCCCGACCAGGCGGACTTATTCTAGTCTTGGAGGTTGCATGAAAGGAGGATTCTGTCTTGCGTGAGTGAGCTGGGCTCCATTTAAGCTAACGCTCTAACTTCTATCCCCTCTCCTAGGCTGTCATTTAGCCAGTCCATTTATCCCGATAGCTTATATTTTAAAGCTCTCATATCTGCACAGAGTTTAGAGGGAAAGAAAGAAGAGAGATGAAGATGAACGGAAAACAAAAACATCTGAAATGCTGTAGAGCAGATTATAGGAAGATATTTTCTAGAGGTTTAACCTTAAAATTGAAGTAAGTGACAAAATTGCGAGATTGAGAGCTAGCGTGTTGACTCAAAATTTAGCTTTTTATTATTTCCGGAAGCCTGGAGAGCAAACTACAATATTTATCAATTGTGATTAGTCGTTTTGGCTCCAATGGGGAAAGAATCTGCTGCTACCAGTACATTAATTGTTATTTTGCCCATCTCTCCTCAGGAGCGGAGTGAGAAAGATGTTTCAGAGCGAGACGAAGGGATGCGCCGCTCTGCCAGGCCGTCTAGCCTGACGCCGCAGCTGCAGGCGCTCAAGAAAGCTTTGCACCACAAGTACGACCAAGAGGTGGCAGCTCTCAAAGAGCAGCACAGCATCGAGCTGCGAAGGCTGAGAGAAGAAAGGGAACACTGGGGAGGCAGAGGAGAGAGAAAACTGGATCGTAACGGTGTGAACGGAGCTGGAAGCTCGACGGAGAGCCTCGGCGCCGCTGGACAGGAGGACAGACTGCAGCAGGAGAGGGTGGAGGAGGAAGTAGCAAAGGTAGTAACGTAATATGTTAGGTTTAATTAGGGCTGGCAATAAATCTGTTTTATTGCTTAATTGACTTTTTTGGTTTTTGAAGGCTTCGTTTTTGGATTTCCATATTCAAAGTGACATCATCTTCTTTGACAACTTTCTGTTTATTTGAACTTTGAATTCAGGTCAACTCTGTGGTGGAGTATTAGGGCCAGGCTATGACTTATTTTCTTGTTAATTACAATAATAAGGTTATAATATTAAAAAAAATGCCTTTACCGTGGTAGGAGAATAAGGTCATAATCTTATGAGAACTCAGACACAAATAACTAAAAATTTAAATGAGGAATGTTGAGCATTTTGTGAAGTTTGGTGTAGGTTTGACAGGAAACGCTTAATAGAAATATTTAATCTTTTAACACATCAACATAGAATTATTGTCCGTAGCAAAACTTTGAAATGGTCATGCAAACGAATGTGTCTATTTTGAAGAAAAATACCCAACCAGAGCTGGTCACGTCTGATCCTGATTAGCATATCAGAGCTATTTTCAAATTAAAATAACCTTTTCTCATTATTTTAAGACATTTTTCTGGTAAAATTGTGTCTTTTTCTCTCACACTTAATCAAAAATTATTGTAGCCTGGCCCCAATACTCCACTATACAACTCTCAGAAGGGAAAAAGGAAATAAAAAACACTTTTGGAGAATATTTTCTGTCATTTGTAATTTCCTTTTTAGAAAATAAAGTTAGAAAAATAAATAAATTTATCTGGGAAGAAAATTCTGAGATTTTATTTTCAAGCCACATTACCCAGTTCTAGTTTTAATACAAATTTTGTATCTACCCTGAAGAAGTTTTGTTGGAATAATGAGAGAGTAGCTCTATAACTCATGCTGCATAAATACACATTTTCTTGATTTTTGTGGGTATATTTTGGTTTGCAGATTTACTGTAGCTCATGTACTGGGCCACAGCAACAAAAGAAGCACCCAAACATTTCTTCAGCCGTTGTTAAACTCTGTTGTTTTTAGTCACACAAATAAAAACTTAAGATCATATTTTGTTCCCTGATTCTTGACAGGCCATAGTCCAGATGTCCGTGGAGTTCGCACAGCAGACTGAGCTGGCTCGGATCCGGAGACGAGCCAGCCAGACGAATAGCTCCATGCAGACCCAGATGGACGACGAGGACGTCGACGGGGAGATGGAGGAGCAGACTCCCAGGGCTTCCCCGCCTGCAGGTGTCTGGTTAGAGGAACCGGAGAGAGAGAAACTGGAACAGGAACTGGAAGAGAGGAACGCTGAGATCAGAAAACTGAAGGAGGAGCTGCAGAAAACTGAACTTGAGCAGGTCAGTTCACCTTTTTCATCTAAATGTGTTATTTCATAGGTTTTATAACATGTCATTAATTATTTAAGGGAGTGTTTTAGGTTTTACATCAGTTCACAATGCTTCTTCATAAATTTGCAAAAGAATCAAAGTTTAGTGTTTGTTTTTACACAAAAAATTTAATTTCTTAATCTTGTTTTCAGTTTATATGACTCCGTTAGATTATATTTAAATTAAAGCACATTTTTTACTTCATTGTTTCATTTACTTCTTGAATATTTACAATTTTCTTGTAAAATAAACTACTGTGAATAAAGTTCTGGTAAATAACAACAATAAACAATAGAATATTTCAGTGTTCAGGGCCAGTTTTGGGGATTTTATCCTAAAAACTCAGACCTAACATGATATAAAATGCATGATCCATATCGTCTCTGAGCAGAATAAGATGCACTGCAGCTGCTTCTCCACTGGGGGGAGCTCTTGTCTGTTCCCGTCTGTCTCCTTCAGGTGCACCTGTTGCCATAGCAGCACAAAGATACTAGTGTCTCTCTGGGCTTTAAGGGAATTAAATTGTGTCTTTGTGTTCATAAACAGGCAGGGATTCTACCTATGCATGGCTGTGTCTTATTTGAATGTACTTTTCCTAATGTTTGCACGCGCAATGTTGCAGTGTCCAGTGCAGTTTAGTTTTCAGCAGCCTGCTTGTTTGGCTGGAAGTTTGAAATGACAGGGCTGCTGTCTATTTTCTCTCTGCTGCCCGTTCAGGCCTTGAAGAAGAAAGACGATGGTGAGGAGGAAGAGGAGGAAGATTCAGCTCACACCACTGTAGATGAAGAATTCAAAATATCAAGAATATCAAGGCAGGATGATGGAGAGTCTTCAAATAAAGATACTGAAAGGTACAACTGTAATTATACAAAACATTCTGAATGAGGTTTTGCACAATTATATGGTGGACTAAATGTTTAAAGTCTTAATCAACTATCTAACATGCATTTTATTCCCTCAATTTTTAGAAAGTTGCTGTATGAAGCCAACAGGAAGCTCAGCCAAGTGCTTGTAGAAGTCCTGAAGACGACTGCTGCAGCTGAGGAAACTTTAGGCCTCCACATGCAAAGATCCTGTGAAGGTTCAGCTGGAGTGCAGCCTACTGAGTCGTACACACAGATACAAACCTGCCAGAGTGATAATCCAGGCGAGTAACATCATGCTTTAGAAAACACTTGAGTTAACTCTTGGTTAAACAGTTAAGAGTCCAAGTTAACTTCAGATGGCTGGATGTGTACCAGACCCGTGTTTACTCTAAAATGTTCATTTGTTGCACATTTTAACAGCTTTGCTTATATCATTTTGTCGTAAGACCAAATAGGTTTAGGTTGTGGCCGGAAACATGATCTAAACCACAAGCTAGTAAAATGTTGGAAGTTGAACTTAAGTTAATTATAGCAAACAAAGAGGTCAAACTAATGTGTTGCTGGCAACTGTTACTGGAATCTAAGCAACGTTGTTTCAAATGTTGCTTCGTGTACTTGATGGTTTAACTGGGATTTTCTATTTCCTTTCTGATTTCTACATGAGAGAACGTACATCATTTTCTTGTTTATTCTCTGAAATGCAATTAAGATATAGGACAGATAAATTGCACCACAGAATTTAAAGACAGTGTTTTATTTTATCAAATTAACTAATTTTAAATTAGCAATTTATTTTTCCTAGACACTAAAATATTTTTTTCTATTAACCAAAAATTATGGATGTCTTGTAAAATATGTTAACTGCTCTAAATAAATAAAAAATCTGGATTATTTATGTGAGTTTATCAAGAGTTATTTTGTTTTAATCTCTGTTATTCTGTGCCCACAGTAATTCAAAATATATGGGTATTTGAAAAGGTAGTAGATGCTTTAACCCTTGAAATCATTTAATATTTATTTATCTCCTGTACCACTAAAATCTTGTTTTTCCACAGTACTGAATATAGGAGTGTTAGCGTTCACCACTGGTGGATTAAAAACATGTCACAGCTGGTTTTATCACATACATGCAAATTAAGTTTGTTGCTTGTTGGATTATATGTCAGCATTTATATATGCAGCACAGGCGACGTTAATCTAATCTGTGTTTTCATGGAAATACACTTAAGATATAGTTCAGCAGATATTTTCCTGTTTAAACAAAACATGAAATGCATAAACCTATTAAGTTGGTGCTTGTGCAACAACAACTCATAAATGTTTGAAACTTTTTTGGTGATTTATATTTGTAATAGTTAAAATGATTATAAGTCCCATGAGTTTTATGTTATACCTGCAGAAGCCAACCATTATATCCTGAAATCATCATTTTTTTAATAGTTCAGCTGTTTTCTCTAAACTTACAGCCTGTGCAGCTTAGCTGCTAATCATCTTCCCATCGCTGCGAGGTTTTGTGAAAATAAGAAACTTAATAGCTAAAGGTTTATTTCATTATTCATTTCTGTGTCTGCTGTTGATGTATTCTCCTTCTCCCTTTAAAGTAATGATTAACACCCATTTGCATACTGGTCAGTCCGGTTTATGAGCTGTACATAATAATTGCTGTGAAATCTTTCAACCTGTTTGTCCTGTACTTCGTAGCTTTTACGTAATTGTTGTTGTGCTTTTGTTAATATGATGATCACCTCTGTAGGAAGACCTTAAGAGAGTCATAATATGCACACATTCATATAAATAAAAATTTTTTCTATCTGATCCCACAGAAACCCGCCAGAGCAGGAAAGCTGGTGCTGACACCAGGTTCTGGTCTGGTGAGTTGGAGGTTGAAGAGATTCTGGAGGTTCGCCAGGAGATGATGGACCGGCTGCTCCTTGGGGCAGAATCGCAGCTTGAGAGCGAGGAATATATCCTGGGCATCAGTCGACGACTTCAGGCAGCTGTGGAGAAGATGTTGATGACCATAACAGACACGACTAACCAGGTATGAGGCCACCGTTGGTGCCAGAATTCACAGTGTTCACTTTTACTCATATATTACTGAATAATTAGATAAGCGCTAAGAAAGAAGGGGATACAGTCAAATAAGGAGCTTAATTTGGGGTTATTTGCACACATATTTTAAATGTATAAAATAACAGGGAATAGTAGTTATTCCCTTTGATTCCACAATGCCAGCTGCATGCTTTGAGAGCACACACAGTCTGTGATCTCACCTGAGTGACTTACATGATGTGAAAGGGCAGAATGACTTCTAGTTTCTGTTCATTCACATTAACATTTCTCCGCCTGAACTGTTCATAATAATTAAAATTGTAAAAGATTTAATTAACAGCATAGAACCCCACAGGAGCAAACTGCTACAAGTTTCTGCTTGTATGTTCTTGTGTTTGTCTGTAAACAGAAAACTCCAGTGACACATTCAGGCTTTCAAAACATTTTAAAGACCTCTAAACACTGCTGACCCCCCACCCGTGGGTTTGTGCGCCTGTTCATTTGGAGACATAATGGGGATGAGACGGCAGAATGTGTCCAGAATTCACACACAAAAGAGCTGCCTCATTCCCTCCGGTTGCCTGTAGATACGAGCCGTATTTACACAGAGCTTTTTGTGTTGGCCAAGCAGCCTATCCTGGTCCGGACTCGCAGAGCAACTCCGCCCCCACAGGGTGTCCATGCAGCGCTCCCGCTGCGTCCCGTGTCAGCTCGCAGAGATGGGGCCAGCTTAACTAGGCCATTGAGTGTGTTACAGTAACTGGCTGCACAACCCATCCCTCCCTCTGGCTGGAATTCATGCGTTATTCACGCTGAAATGGGCTCTGTCTTGGTGGTCTAAAAATAGCTCCAAAGACGGGAGGCAAAGCATTACTGCTCTGTAGGTGTCTTTAACATCGGAGTAAAGGATTTATTTTCTACATTTATCAGAACATGTTTGTAGTCATCTTGGTGTAGCATGAGTAATAAGACTAATCAGCAATACCTGGCAATTAATCTAATCAAACTGATATCTGTTTACTACATAGAGTGCATTCACACCATTTATGTTTAGTCCACTTTAATCAAAAACTAGTTTGTGTGCCTAGAAAGTTCTGCTCCTTAGGGGAGGTGTGGATGCACAATTTCAACCAAAAAAGCAAACTCTGCTTTAGTCTGAAAGCGTATGAGAGTGCCAACTGGACCGGAGTCCGCTCCAAAACCAGAAAGCAGACTACAACGCAGGGCATTCTGGGTAAATACAACCAAAACAAACTTGAGGTGAGCTCTAACTGGAGAAATGGTTTGAAGATTTTTACTAAGGACAAAAGAGAATTTCTGCAACATGGCACCACTTCATCTTTGTTACATTTGCGCTCAGTGTCTTCTTCAGAGGTTTTTGATTTGTTTCCTTCAGTAGTTTTGGTGCAGCGCCACCACAGGCGAGGAGGTGAGCATGTTTTTATTCCTTTGAGTGTGAAACTGAACCACAACAGCTGAAAATGTAACAAATGTTGCAATTTTAGGTGTGAAAAAACCTTAAATAATGTATTCTGGATCTATAACTAGGCTTCTCACAATAATCAATAAATCAATTAATCACTTGATAAATTAAAACAAACTCAATAATTTCCATTGGCATGATTTATTGCTTATCTCTTTTTTTCTGTCTTTCTACCAAAAACTGGATGACAAAAGTCTACAGTTTGGTGTTTTGGTCTCAACTAGCCTTTATTTTGAAGGACAATTTTGTTTACAAAGACTTCAAAAGTAATTTTATTTGTTGTTTTGTTTGATTATTTTGCATATTTAAAATGTCTTCCAGTATAGCTTATAGCCTATATAACTATAGGCTGTAAGTAAAAATCGTATAAAACATTGAAATTATATAATTGTGATTGTTTGGACGCTGTGTAGAATAAGAGGATATAATCTGTGTTTCTCCAGCATTATATTTTGGAGAGACTAGGATTAACTATTCTTGAAGGTCAAAGGTCAAATCTGAATTGTTTGAGTTCACAGAGATTTCTTGGTGTATTTTTATTTCATTTCTTGCTCTTCTTGTAGAATATTAAAAATTCAGGATAATTCTGACATGAAAATATTTATTTTCCACAAAAATGAACAGCTTATAAAAAGCCCTAAAATCTCTAAATTTAATAAATTCTGAAATCACGTAATTTCTTTAAAATATGATCTCCTCATTTTACATCTAACAAATCTTTAAGCGAACATCACTGATGGCACAACAAACGTCCAATCAACGGAGCCTCTAATGGTTCCTTCATTGATTTTCCTGCTATTGATCTGCTGTACATTAGTCTTGTCTGTTTGTTGTTGAATCACCAAGTCATTAACAGAGACATGCAACAAGCCCAATCAGGAATGTTAAATGTCTTTGTTGAGCCATGGCTTGTAAATTATTTGCCCTTTGGTAGGTGTTTGTTTTCACGATTGCTCACCTCTGTTTCCTGCCTGGGCGAGATAGAAATAGTTTGTTAGACAGCAGACTGAGCAGAACAGTGGCTTAAATCGTTTTAAATTATTTTTTTTGCTGCTTCAGAGGGAAGAAAATCTGGTTGGGCAGCTTTCTGTGAAATGGGCGTGTGCTGTCTGGTTATTTGTGAGCTCGATCTGTTTGCAAATCTACCCGGTCCGCTGCTCTTAAGAAGGATTGAAGCCACACCTGATTTCTCCTCCCACTTTTTCTGGATAGAATCCTTCTGTGGGTTTTAGAGCAGGAAGTAGGAAAACGCAGTCTCTTCTCACAGCTACGTGGTTTTTAATCTTTAAACAGAAACATTCTGGTGACCTTGCTGGTTGTGTTGATTGGTAATGCAAGGAATCTTTGAAGGAAGTAGGGAGGAAGGATAGAGTTGAGTGACTTTCCGATCTGAGTGCTGTCATTACGCTCTCACCCGGTTGACGCCTGGGCCGGTCAATTAGAAGGGGCCTCTGGGAGGCTCCCATACAGGTTGGGGCTGCTGCAGCGTCACGGTATTGTTAATGAATCTCCAGAGAGCGAGAGAGAAAGCAGAGAGTGGAGAGCAGAGGGGGGTGTGAGCTTTACTGAGCGGCGTAATATGGTTTCACTCTGAGGAAAGAAGGTCAGCGACGACACGCAGCGAGGAGCGGTGAAGGGAAGAAATGCTTTGCTTTTCGTTTACCCACCTTCTGCCGTGTTCAAGAGTGGATTTTAGCCGTCCGGACCTGGATCGGACTTCACCCTGCTGCCAAGGATGACACTTTATTGCAGGACTATAAAAACTCTCCCTTTTCCTCGAGGATTTTTATTCTCAAAGCTCACCTGACGCTTCATGTGATTGAGATGACGTGAATGTCACCTTCTCCAAACGATGTTTACTCTTCCTGCATGTGTGTACAAAACACATAGAGACAGTTGCTTGGAGCTATCCACAACGTATCTCCCGCTGGACTTTATTCCCCATTCGCAGCGAACCGGCTGAGCCCAACAGATCGCATCGGATGGAAACTCCTTTTTCATGAATCTGGGTAGGAAAGCGAAAGGCTGGAAGTTTTGCCCGCCATGGATTCCTATCGCTCCTACTGGAACTCGAGCATGCAGAGAAGCACGTGGCTGGAGGGGGAGGACCAAGACGTGTACGAGGTGGAATCCCGCATACCCCTTCCTCGACCCTTCCCGCTGTGCAGCACCTTGAACACGAGAAACGCCGTGGTGGTCCAGACTCAGATCTCACATGTCAACCACAGGACTAATGGTCACCTTCTTAAAGTCATATCTAAAATCTCCCTCCCCACTCCTCCATATACAGTAAGTCTACCACCAGTCTGCTGCGTTAAATTATAAATAAGTTGAGGGATTGTGCATTTTTTAACCAGCGAGTGAGGATGTATGTTTTACAGGTTCATTTCATGGCCCATTTTCTGCAGCTCAGGTCCAAACATGCATATAGTTGTGATGTAAGATGAATGTGTCTCCATGTAGGCGCTCAGCAGCTCTCCTGATTCATTAGGCGAAAGATCGTATGACTTCTCCTCTGTGGCAGGTTCATATTACAGCTTCCCAGTTCCCACATCATCACAATAAGACCTTTGCTCAGGGTGATATGAAAATCTATGGAAAATGAGTGCACAGGCGGTTTATGCCGGTTATATACAATGTTTTCCAAGTATTTTTATCAGGAAAAACGTTGCTTCTGTCACCTGACTGACAGGTTTTATGGTGCAGATATGGTTAAAATATCCGACTGCAAAGCCGTTAAATCAGCACATAAGCTGGGTTTGTTATAGCTTGAAAACGAATTGCTTTTTTGTTTGTGGCGGTGCTATCTTGATTATCATGAGACCTTTATGCTCAGATTCCAATAACAGCTTCGCCAAAAAGTTCGTGATGGCAATATGTTGCACACTTAATGATTAATCATTAAGTGTCCACAGCGTTCATCTTTTATTTGATGAACGCTGTTAACATACAAGAGCGACAGTGAGGGCCTCCACTGACCAGCCGTTACTGCTCTAAATTGCCGTTGGCTCGCTTCATAAATAAATATTTACAATTTAGGTCAAACAATTATTCATTCAAAACTTTCACACAAATATCTTGTTACTTTACTCTAGCTCACTTCCCCTATAAGAGACAATTTGTATAAATAGCAGCGCTAATCGATATTTACCTGTTATACAATAGCGACAATTAGCGTCTGCGCTGACCAGCCGTTACTGCGCTAAATTGCCCCGTGCTCTATGTGCCTACTGGTGGCGAACTTCTGTAACTGCAGTTTAATGCATCTCAGTTCAAGTAGAAGTGCAGCTTAAGAGTATAGTAAACAGTCTTTAAATAAGGTAAGAAAAAGGGAGGGAGTGTAGTCATTTCTAATGTTTTTTTTTGTTTTTTTAAGATGAGGATAAAATGTTTACAAAAACTTTACAGTTAAAACACAAACATTATTTAGATGATATATTTTAGATTAATATCTTTATGGGTATTATATGACTTAGATTATATATTTATATTAATTTTCATCTGCATATTTCTTCGATGGATTAGTTTAGTTGTTCACGAAGGAGGGAAAAGGTTGAACAGGAGACCAATAAACAGATTGGTTGATATTTCCTATGACAAGATTAATTTTGGACAAACAATAAAAGCAAAACAAATCAATTTAATTAAAGATGAGGCAAATCTACTGGAACTGTTGATCATGAGAAGCAAAAAGTGGACTTACAATTAATTTTTTCTAGTGATTTAATTAAGCAAAAAATAAACACAAAGCTGATGATTATCAAAAACATTGGAAAGCGATGTTTTCTTCCGGAGCCGCAGGTGGCTCTTTGGACCGTCCACAATGACTCTTCATTAAATATTAAAAAGACCCAAAATTGTTTCTAAATTTAGATGCAATAAAAAAAATTTACATTTTCAACAGTTTTCAGTATAGTATAGTATTCCTACAATATTTGTATTGAATTTCTACAAAGAATGACAGTAGAAGTACTAGTATTATTCTTTCAGATCTGTTTTTAAGTTGAAATCTGGTGGGTTTTTCTATTTTACATAATTTTCTGTTGCACAGAAAAAAAATCCATCTTATACTTTAAATATTAAAAATTGTAGGTAAAATGGTGATTCTTTAAAAATGACAACAAATCACCTATAGTAGATATTTACTTGTGGCTCTAAACAAGTTTTTTTTACATTCATTTGTAAAGGTTGTTTGGATCATTACTGCTTCGTTTGCAGAGTCGATCATTTGTTTTATCTCCTGCTGCTGTTTCTGCCGCTCTGTGGCAAAGTGGCTGGTGGCAGTTTCAAAGATAAAGTATTTGTGGTCTCTAAATTCCCGTGTTGTGTGACACTCTGTCCTCCGTCTCTCGCTGCAGGTGGAGCATGCCCGGATGACCCAGACTGAACTGATGCGGGAGTCCTTTCGCCACAACCAGGAGATCACAGAGCTGCTGCAGAAGCAGGAGGAGCTGCAGGAGAGGGTGACGGAGGAGGCCCGAGCCCGGGAGCAGCTGGCTCTCGAACTCCACCGTGCTGAGGGTTCGACTCTTATTTTTATCTGAAATAACAACCAGCTTTTACTGAGGAGAACGGTTTGAATCAAGCATGAAGAATACTCAGCTCCCAAGGCTAACAGTTCATTTCTGATTCACTCATTGGAGTTTCATTCCTTCCCTTTGCTTTATTTTCTTTGCCATTGCATATTTGGATAAATTACGGGAATACACTATCATAAAAATAATGAAATGTCTTATATAATCAGATTCATTTGGATTTTTTCTAATAGCTTTTTTTTTAAAAATCCTTTTCCCATTGGTTATTGCTGTTTTTAATTCACTTTAGGAAAGTTAACTCTTAAGAAATAATGCAGAGTATGAATCTGAATTTTTTAAAAGTTAACTATGAATTTGTCATTAATTATGTAGCAGCTGGTCTGAAATAGATCAGCTGCACCAGATCAATTTCAGACCCTTTCTTCTTTGGTTTTGACATGCTGTTAATCCCACAGATCAAGAATATTTGCTTCTCTTTCACTTTGCAGACGGACTTGGCAGCAGTGGCTTTATGGCTCTTTCTAATCTTAGCTTGTTCTTTATAATACTGGGATCCTGTTTCTCTGTTTACTCTGTAATCTTGTAGAGGAGCACCTCTGTCATAAAATCAAATAGAAAGCTGTTCAAAAAGAGTAGAAGGTTGTAGCTTTTGTTGAAAATATTATATTTGTATTAGGGCAGTGTTGTGAATGATCACTTTGGTGTTTTTGTGGAATAAGTTACACCGTATTCCTTTAACAAAGCTACACCCATGTAAGCCAAATCTTGAAGTGAAATGAAAACTGGTCTGATGCTCCATTAACTAGTTAGGAGTGCTGTGTTTCCACTGGGCTTGTTGTACAGTGACCTGAAAGAGAAATATCTGCTCTATTGTGCTGGAAGATCAAGTTAAAACTCCAGGGTGTGGCATTTTTAAACTGGTTTTGAGCTTTAAATTGAGTTTAGCCTTAAAAGAGGATATTTATTCTTACAAATGGAACATATTAAATGTCACAAACATGACCTGATTAAAGCACAAGATAATCAGATACTGTGGGTGATAACTTAACTATTAATTAAGTACATTTGCAGTTTTTCTACTCCGCTCTCTGCAGCTGGTGGATGATGTTGTTTTTAGTCTTGAATTACTTACATCGGACACCTGACAGAGATCCCTCCCAAGGCAAACTTTGCATAAATCTTTTGTCCTGTTGTCTATTCATACTCCTGAAAACTGAGGTGTGATAGCAGGCAGTATATTTTATAGAAATTAATAACAACTATCAGTTTTGTACTTAAAACTAAAAATATGATTTTACAAGCTAGTAAAAGACAAGAAAAAAATGAATTATTTGTTTTGTGACCTGTGAAAGTTGGAATGGTGTATCTAGCAAAAAAAATTTAGAAGTTGAAACAATTTTGCAGAATTTTGAAGATTTTTAAATTTATTCGGTTTAAAAATACTTCATATACTAATAGGTTAGTAGCACAAAGCTTCTAGAAAACGTTTCACTGCAAAAACACAAAATCTTACCAAGTAATTTTGGTCTAGTTTCTAGTGCAAATATCTTATTATGCTTGAAATAAGACAAAACTAACTTACAAGTAACTTTTTAGCAAGATATAGAAGCTTGTTTTAAGTAAATAATTCCTTAATATTGATTAAATAGTACTTGTTCTATTGGCAGATAATTTAACTTATAAAATGGGAAAATGTCTTGTTTTAAGTTGAACATTATTTACTTATAACAAACTTCTATATCTTGCTAAAAAGTTACTTGTCAGTTAATTTTGTCTTATTTCCAGTATACTAAGATATTTGCACTGGAAATTAAACCAAAATTACTTGGTAAGATTTTGTGTTTTTGCAGCGTAGCTGATGAAAATTCACTCAACAAATCCTTCTGCTGAGTGTTTGTAACAAAGAAGAGAACTGAACAAAAACACGAGGGCTTTTCTTTTTTTGCAAATGTGTATGAGTTGCTGCTTTCTTTCTAAGCGTACTTCTCTTGCAGGTCTCATAGATGGCTACACGGGAGAACGAGCTGCGCTGGAGGAGCGGCTGCGTCAGAAGGAAGAGCTCCAGCTGAGCCTTGAGCAAGAGCTGCAGGTGAGCTGCAGGGAGGGGGAGACACGATCAGGTAAATGACATGTCAGGGTTCCCCCAGAAAACTTACTAAGCCTGGTGCTCAGGGTGATAGGTCATTCATCCAGCGGCCTGCCATGTTTTTGAGTTAAAAATGTCTAAAGTTGACAGGAAATTTGAAAGTATCATTTGAAAGTTATGCATTTTTTGGAAGATTTGAAGATTAATACCAAAACAGCAACTCTAAAGTCTTAAAAAGGCGATCGTAAATTCTTTAAAAAAAATTAAAAATAATAAATTAACAATGCCAAGCCTGGTGGGGGCATAAGTATAGCCTGGTGGCCCACCAGGCTTATAATACACTGAGGGAAACCCTGACATGTGATAACTAAAATGGTAAATGTTTAGCTGCTGACACACAAGGATATTGGTAAGAATCCAAGATTTGCATAAATGCAGAATACCTGGAGTCCAAGAGAACTAAGTTTTAAACACAATGTGCTGCTAAAAACGGCACTAAATATTGACATTGGACATTATTTTTTTTAAATACATTGAGCCTGAGTGTGGCATTCAGGTCTGAAAATAAAAAATTCTAACAAAATAATGTGACAAAATCTCCTCCGATATTATCAGATTTGTTTCTTAAATTCTAAATAAATCTGTTTTTGACTTTTCAAGCAGAAAAAAACTTGACATTTTCTTTTTTTGAGAGAGAGAGTGAGAGAGAGTACGACAGCATGTGGCAGCAAGCATACAAATCACAGCTCCTGATATTTCTTTCTTTTCTTTTTTTTTTTTTTTTTTTTAAATTTCCCCCTTAGGTAACAAGTAGCCGGCTGCACGAGTTGGAGCAGGAGCGGCTTCAGATGGTGGAGGAGCGCGAGCTGCTGTCACGGCAACAGGATGCCATGAGGGAAGAGGCGGGGCCACGCGAGCTGTGTACGTATCACCTCAATGAAATTAACAAGGCTGTGGTGTATTGACTCAAAGTTACCTTCTTTTACCTGCAGCGCAAAGGGAAAAGTGTTTACTCAGCTTTTAGACAAGATCAAGAGTTAGTTATTTACAGTGAAATGTAAATTGTTAGTTGAATTGTAGGCGAAGTCTGTGAATCATTCACCTTTAGTCGGTTGGTTTCAAGCTTTTTCCTACAATTTTCACTTAAAGGATTTGCTCTAATTGTTGTTTCTTCAACCAAACCTCAAAACCTCATAGTAATTATTTTATTAGTTCTAAGTTCCTTTACTTCAAATATTTTATTGCTTTCATTTAGAAAGCAGAATAAGCAATGGTTCTACCAGAAATATAAAGAAATACTCATATTAGGGCTGTTGTAAACAAATATTTTAGTAATCAAGTATTCTATTGATTTTTCTTACGATTAATCAAGTAATCAGATAAGAACATTTGATAAAATAAAATATTGGTAAATCTAACATGACAGCAGTGTTAATATCGGATATCAACATCAGTCCAATTTTTCAACAAATAACTTTTCTGTAGTTTAGAAAGTTATCTTGTAACAATAATAGCCCACTTTATAAGTTTACCTGAAGAAAAGTTATACTAAAATCTGAAATTATATTAAATTTAATAATAAAGAGGCAGGCTCACAAATATGCTTATAATATACTCCAGCTTTTAGTGTATGTGTTCATCTTCAGTGAGTTTAATAGATGAACTCTCACCTTTCCCAGGCATTTATAGCTTTTGTGTCCATGTTAGCGACGGAATTTGACACCTTCGTGTTGTATATTTTAAGGTTTTTCAGTCTTAACTACTTTTCTCAAGAGGTAATGTTAATTTTGATGTATGTTTATGCTAATTTTACACTTTATTGCCCCCACTTAATAAAAAGGGTGTTACTTCCTTACATTTTCTCATAAATGGTGAGTGTTCTGCTATTAAAATCATAAACAAGGGCTTCTTCAATACCTTCCCCCTCACATCACTTTATTTCTGCAGTTTTTAGGGAAAAAGAAAACCTTCCTTTCTTCACCTTTCCTCTATTCTGTACCTGACAGTTTTCCTGTTCATGGCAAAAGGAACCAGAGCATGTTAAACTCTCATGTGCTTTCTCATCCTCCTGTAGGCCTAGTTGAAGCTGCAATGGTTGCAGCACCTGAAGCAGGTGTGTCCACTTTGAGCATGGCTCGGTCATGTCTCTGTCTGTCCTCATAAGTCGTCTGGCTTAGTGATGGTGCATCTCTAACCCTTGATCCAGCAACTCATCGACACAGCTTGAAGCTTGCTTGCTTATGGGCTCACATACTTACTCAAAACGGTCACTAACCTCTGCTGCAGCTTTGTGTCTTGACTGATTCTTGTCTTGTTTAATGTCCCGGAGTCAGTGTTGGCATCCGCTTTAGCATGATGAAAACAATCTACAGGTATTTGTACACTGCTTTGCAAAATTATTTGTAAGCTTTTCCTCATTTTGTCACATTACAGCATCAAACATCAAGTAAAAATCATAGCTTCTGAGGTTATCCTTAGAGATTATTTTTTACAATAAACCAATTAATAATAGGACAGTAAAAGATTTTTATTTATTTTATTATTTTTTTTTACAGATTTTGTATGAGGTGAAGCTAAAACTGTCACTTCAGAAGTTTTGGGTAGAACATATTTACAGACAAAGTTTTTTTTTTTAATCATAAATGCAAAATATGTTTATTTTTTACAGCTTGGGCTTATTTACTTATTTGAATAAGTTCTTTCATCAATTAGGGTTTTTTTTTGCTCCAGTTAACAATCGATTACTAAATTAGTTGACGATTATTTCAATAATCGATTCATCTTTATTAATGCAATGAATAATTTCAACCCTACTTGGAAGCAATATTTAGTCGCCTTGTTTATTTCAGGTGTGATGTATTATACTTGATGGAGAAAGTTAATAGAGAGAAAAATGTGTATTAAAAGATTGTTACAATTTCACCTTTTTAAAATATTTTGCAGCCCTAATCAATCACATAAAATCTTAATAAAATAAATCCAAGTTTGTGGTTGTAACGTGACAAAAATGTAGCAAAGTTTAAGTTTTATGAACAATTTTGCAAAGCACTTTACATCATCATGTCCTCTCTCTTTTTGTAAGCATTTATGCTGTTTGCAGCCTTTCTTTGAATGAAATGATTGGCTGTTCAGGAGGAACTCACCTCTCCTCGTTAAAGCTTATTAGGCATGGACAATGCAACATGTAAACTGTGTGTCTGACCTGTCATTTTGCACTCTATCCTCTTGTCACTGTGGCACTAATCCTGTGGGGTTTGATCTAGTGTGGGATATTTACTGGTGGCAGCAATGGGCGAAGAGATGCTGGGAATCATGGGGGTTACTGACTGGTAACTGGGTTTTGTGTTGGGAACTTGACTGAGATGTTGGAAGAGTTTGATGTCTGCCATTTATTCAGACCTTGTTGAAGTATTTAGAAACAGATAAGACAGATGTAGACAATGTCAAAAAGCAAAAGCTGCATTTAATCTGATTAAATGTCACCATCTTCAGACTCTTCAGTTCCATCTCAGATCTTAATCTCGGTGTCTCTCTGAGAAGCTAACCAGCTGGTATTAATGCTGGACGTTCCATCCGTCTTCACAATGTCGCGCAGACCTGCTGGAGGAAACTGAGAAGCTGATGAAGGAGAAGGTGGAGGTTCAGCGGCAGGCGGAGAAGGAGAACACCGACCTGCTGAAGCAGGTGAAGCAGCTGGAGGAAGAGCTGGAGGAGCAGATGAACAGAGTCTTCGAGCTGGAGCATTCCCAGACGACGGAGACCGGCGACCTCCGGCAGCAGATTCAAGCCCTGGAGAAACAGCTGGAGAAAAACAAGAAGTTTCTTGACGTAAGCAACCAACAAAATATTAATTTGTGTTATTATTATTTCACAAGAGTTAAAGCTGTTGTTTTAGTTCCTGGTTTGTACTGATTTATAGGCCAGTTGATTTATCAGCATTGATTTCCTTAATTGTTGGAGATCGGTGATTGGACGATACTTACATGTGAAGCTGATCTTATCCACCAATCTTATTTACCTTGGCAAAGATCTAAAAACAGACTACTGCCCTTTTCTGCTCTCCCTGGCAGATCGGCCGCTAACAATAGTCGTCCTTCTGCCAATTCAACCACTATCTTGTTATATTTATCAATATTTCAGATGGAAAAAATGTGTATAGGCATTTTAAAAGATCAGTAATCGGCAATTGGTCAGAAAACTGCAATCGGTGCACCCTTAGTTTGCAGAAGTGCTTCAAATATGCACCACAGGCATCCTAGTAATCATTTGGAGATTGAAAAATATGAGCATTAATCCCTGGAGAAAGTTTAAAATTAAAAAATATTCCGCAGTTTAGAAAGCTTTGGGAAATAGTGCTAAAGTGTTTGACTTTACTTTGTGAAGGTACACACCTTTCTCTGGAAAAAATACTTCCTTATAAATTAAAATTTTTAGAGAGCTTATTAAAACAGCAGCAGAGCAACAAAACCGACCAAACTGGATCGTTACTGCATGATTCATATGAAAGAGATGATGATGATGATGCAACAACAGCGCTTTGAAAAGAATGTTTTCTAATCCTAAAGCAGCTGTACACACTTTTTCATCAGCTGTTATGGCCAGTGCTTAAACTTAGCTGCAGGTGTGGGAGCTGTTAAAGTAAATGGCATATTTTATCATTTTTACAACTTTTCCTTTTTAAATTGCAAAAACATCTGAGAACAAACCAGAAAGCAGAGATACGTTTAAAATTTTTGTATTGATTAAAACATAATGTTGAAAGCCTTTTGTTACATTCCCAGGCAGTTTAATGGAGAATTTAAATTTCTTACGGTCAAATCGTATGATTGTGTGAAAAGAATGCAGACATCATAATTATTCATCTCTGCTGTTTCCTGTGAGTCTGTTTTCTTGTTCCTTTATCTGCTGCTTGTCTGGTTTTTTCGGTGTCCAGGAACAAGCTGTGGACCGCGAACACGAGAGGGACGTTTTCCAGCAGGAGATCCAGAAACTGGAGCAGCAGTTGAAAAACCCGCAGAAGCTCCAGCTTGGTTCTGAGCAACGAAACCAAGAGGTAACAGGAGGAAAGCTCAGTTTCTCTGCCAGAGTGCAGATCTGTGATGACTGCAGAGCAACAGGACGGGTAGAATTTCTTTTGTTGGCTTAAAAATGGCACCAAATAGTGACAACATCGACACCGACAGAGAGATTGTTCTTTTGAACGCTTGTGGTTTCTGTGTTAGGTAATGGTTTGTTTAATTTCATCAGATACAAGATGATATAAAATCTAATTAAGATGATGTTTGTTTTTATAGAAATGACAAAAGATTTAGTATTTCCACTTAATTTGAGTCTCACTCAGCTTTACTGTTTCCTTCTTTTACTTGTAGCTTCAGCAGATTTAGCTTTTATCTTAAAAAGCGTTTAATAATTTGCTATATTGTCATGTATTTGATAACAAGTAGTAAGCTAGCAAAGGTAGCAGGTTGGTGATTAACAGAAGGGAGTGTTTATTTTATTATGATGCAGGTTTTTGTTGTCAGAAATTTACAGGAGATCAATGATTTAAAGCCCAGAGGAATGTAGGGCTCCAAGTTGCTTATAACCAGAAATATTCAAAAACATTTTAGTTTTTGATCTTTTCCAACAAGCCAAAGTAGAATTGGGGGTTTTTTTGGTCTTGAAAAAGCATTTCTTGCTTTTAGAAAGGAGTTCTTTAGACTCTGGTTGCTTTTGATTTCTCAAAACAATGTCTGTTTTTATTTACTTCTTTTTTCCCACTAAAATGTGCTTAAATATCATGTCATGAATCAAATGAATGCAGTTTTTATCCGTTTACTGCCTAATTGTATCAATCACTCCCTCCAGTTTCTTGAGAATTATTATGGAAATTCACGCAAAATGAACAAGTTGCACTAATAATTGGGTGTTCATCAGTGACATGCGGTCAGGGGAGGCAAGTGAGGCAGAGCCTCACCTGTCATCATGGAATAATAATGATAAAATAATTTAAATTGCTGTGGTTTGTACTGTAAAGTATTTATTTTATTTAGCTTAACCAATTCTGATTATTTTTTCTTCAAAATCACTGAATTTTCGCATTTTCCCATTCAAATGCTCGGAAGTGAAGCCAGTGAGGCAGCAGTGAGCTGAGTTTCACCTGGGATTGATCAACCTCTCACTAGCTGCCAGTCTATGAGACCATGCTCCTCCTGTCTGTACGTTGCCAATAAAATAGTTAATAAACATTTAATATCTGAGCTGATTTTCCATAATTTAGCTTATGTATATAATGTACAGTGTTTTTTTTGTCATCAACTGTGTGTAATGTGATTCGTGTGCTGAGGAGCGATCAGAAACGGCAGAGAACTGATTCGAGGGGAGGCAGCAGTTCTCCTGCCTCGTGGCAGGGGGCGCTCATGATCCCAAACATTATGACTGCGTCTGCAGAGAAAGAGACAGCGAGCTAGTGATACAGTAAATAAGGGAAGCTACACGCAACGAGTCTACGTGAAGTTTGGCTGAGACAGAGAGAGAGAAAAAGTTGGTTTTAAGTTGTACTTCAACGGGTTTCCCCTTTGCTGTGCAGCACAGCACTAAATTAATAATATCTATATTTCCAAGTTTCATTGAGTTAACAGAATTATTCTACCTTGGCAGCGCGGCTATGGATGGCATGTGAAAGTCTTTTTGCCTTTCAATGTTGTCCGCATGCGCGAAATTTCCGTATGTAAACAATAACATTCAGGGGGTCTAATGATTTTGATTAAGTCAGTGCCTCACCAGCCATGAACCTCACCGCACATCACTGATAGAACGAGTTATAAAAAGTTGCATTTACTGTCAGAAATAAGCGCAAATATCGCAAATATTTCCACATTAGTTCCACAAACACTTTTTTATTGCAAAGAAAATTACAAAGAGAATCACAAAATCCTGGAGGAACTGAAAAGATGTTCAATAATATTTTATTTTAGGAATTTATTGATGTTTTATCAATGCATTCTGGCACAATCGGCCCTTTAAGAGCATCCATGATCCTGATTTGACCCAAAACGAAGATGAGTTTGACACTCCTGCTTTAATGGATCGCTGTTGTTTGATTTTATAAGTGCTCTGAATTACTGGTGGAAATTTCTGAACACCTTTGCTTTATTAGGAGAAGCAGATGAGTCTTTAATAGGAATAAAACAAGATGCGTTCATTAGACTGCAACAAAAATGTCAGATTGGGTTTGCTGTGTGATTTCTGATCTGCTTTTATGTGTCGCATATTAAATTTACTCTTCGTCATCGTTTGTCCTTCACCATAATCCTTAATTGAGACATCCATCCCTCCAGTGGGATTGAGAAATGTAGCTATCATCTCCTCACCTTAAAGATTAAATTATTGCCATCTGCAGTTTGTTTCCAAGACAAGTTTCGCTACTTTTTTTTGAGTAGCGAAACTTGAAGAATAAACGGTTGCATCCAACTAAAACTCTATTCTTTAAGATTAAAAACATATGCAATCTGCTTTTCCAAAAAATATGATCTAATTCATTTTCGTTTATTGTGAATATATGTATATATGTTTTAGTTTTTTGTCACCATCTTTTAGATTGTTTTGTTTTGTCATTTGCCACTGCTTTAGCCTCAGTTAAATATTCAGAAGTTTCCTTTCTGAATTGTCTGTAATCTGCAGATTTCTGTAGCATTTTTCATCATCAAGTTTTTTTCTGCCTCTGCTTCCCTCATGCCCTTGAACTCTCCATCCTGTGGTCCATTATGCCTCTGCCTCCTTTCTCCTGTGGCTTTAGCAGGTGGATGGAGTAATCCTGAAGGTATTGCTTCTAGCTGCATCACATCTCCTCTGCAAACGTTTAGTGCATTTCTAGTCATCCTGACCCGCTTCCTAACTTCCTCTGGTTTCCCTTTTTCTTAGCTTTGTTAGAAAAATCCCTCTGCTTCACCCTCTTGTCCTGCTAATTATTTTTCCTCTTCAAAAGACAAAAAATTTACCTCGTCATGCATTTTAATATTTTTTCTTTTTTTTGCGGTTGCTATGGACTTTGAGAAAATTTTGGACTAAAAGTTAAGTTACTCAAGAGCCATCTGTAGTCTTCACAGTTTTAGACAATTGCCTCTATGCATAAATGTGCAAGCTGTCACTAAATCTTTGACTAAATTTTGTTTATCTTCCAGCAAACAAAAAACAAATAAGGAAAGCTCAGTACTCGGACAGAAAGAAACTTACTTCTCACTTCCCTTATTCTCAAGTTAAATGAGTAAATTATCTGGAAAAATTAAACGTACAACATATTTGCATCTCTTGTTCATCAACATATTTGATGAACAATTTTCCAATTGAAGCTTTTTCAGTTGTAGCCTTTTATTTTTAAACTTAATTGTGAATAAAGTGGGACAGTGGACGGTTGTTTTGTACTTTCTTTAAAGTAACTTTCTTCATTTTCTGGTAGAAAAAAATGTGATTACAGGAGTCCAGTGGATAACATCCACCGTCTAGTTTGAACATGGGTCAACATGTCATAGGGCAGAAGAGTAGAGAGGCCAGACAGGAATTAGAAACATAATCAATAAAAATAGGGAGTGATGATGCAATCAATGACTATACAGGTCATTTAAGGTCATTACTGCATGAAATTGTGTGGTAATACAACTTAAAGAAGCAATGTTGCTTAAAATACAGACGTTTAATAGAGTAAACACAATTAGTTATTTTAATTTTGCTTACATTTTAACATTTCTTTTTAATTATTATGAATACAAATCTGAAAAGTGCGTTTTTGTTTTTTTTTATTCAGCCTCCTGTGAGACAAATCAACAGCAATTACAGCTTCAAGTCTTCGTTTCGCCAACAGTATGAAATTTGTAGAGTTGACTTGTAATCAGAAAGTTGTGGGTTCAATTCTAGTTCCATCCTGTCACAAAGTTTACCTTGTCACAGTAGGCAAATGTGACTCTAATCTGCTTTTTTTTGTGAATATATGACTTTTTATGGCAGTCTAAATGGCCCATGGTTTGTGCCACTTCCATATGTGGTGCTAAATCAGATCCTTATCTGATTATTTTTAAAACGTCCGCTGTATGAACGGTCATGTTGCATTTTATCTGACTTTTATGTAATTGATGTGAGACATTCATCATAATTCTGCACCAAAAGAAGCATGTGATAATCTAAAATGTTTAATGCTTTAATATTACCTAAATCAAATTAATCACGTTACTTATTTTGACCTAAAAGCTTTTCTCTGGTAGAGGGTTTCTTAGTTTTAAGCAGTGTGTTTCGTGATTTTGTACTTCATTCAGGAATGAAGAGTCCAAACGCGAGTGAAAAGACGACCGCCATGTTTTTTAATTTTAAAAAACATGGCGGTCAGAGCGGACGGGTCACATACAGAGGCTGTAGATGTACCGAGTCTGAGCCCGGTTCCTTGTTCCTCTACCGCATGTGTTTCCCCCTCTTCTTTCTGCCCCCTTCCTGTCAAATACTATTGCCCAAAACAATCTTTAAAAAACTCCCAAAAAACATTGTGACGGACATGTAACCTACAATGAGTTATTCTTCAATCAAAGATCTAAATTACATTTGAAACAAAATTACTTTTGGTAAACCTTCTTGAATATGAAAACATAAAAAACTGATATGTTTAATTTGAGACAATAAAAAATGTTTTTGAAAGCGTGCATTTTTACATTTCACGGTTACAAGGTTAAGCATGGTGATTAATCACAGCGGTAGAGTGTGATTAATCTTCTTGGTTCATTTTCTTAGATATTGGTTTTAATCTCTTATTTATTTATTTATTTTTATCCATCACAATTGCTTGTTTTGCTTTTGTTTCCTGCCCTTTGAGATCTGAAGATATAAAGAGCATTATAAATAAAATCTATTACTATTATTATTATTAAATATTTTAATCAATTGACAGCACTAAAAGTAAGTCAGCTTTAATAAAATACACTTTTCTCTTACATTAGATTTAAATCAGCCACATTAAAACTATACTTCTCTATATTGATGGTCTTTGCTTTCACAGGTGGATCGTTTCCCCTCCTTTGCTCTCTTAACTTCTTTGTGGTTTTGCGTCTCTCTCCCTGCCTCCATCCCTGCATGTTTTCTCACACCAACCCCCACCGCCTCCTTTCTCAGGTGGATCAGCTGACCTCCCCGCTAACTGCACATGTATCGGCTACGCTGTAGCGACTTGGATCTGATCAAACAGTCCTCCTCTGTGTCGTCGCCTCACTCCGTCTCTTTCTCTCCCTCTCCTCCTCACCAGGTGGAGCAGCTAAGCGCCCAGCTGAAGGAGAAAGCAGATTGCTGCAGTGAGCTGCTTCTCGGCTCTGAGCAGCTGCGTCGTGAGTTGGGAGAGCGCGACGAAGAGATTGAAAAGCTGGAGAGCCGCATCCGCGAGCTGGAGCAGGCCCTGCTGGCCAGCGCGGAGTCCCAGGAGAAGGTTAGGAGGAGGGGAAGAGGGAGATGAAGGTTGAGTCTGAATGTTAGTGGTGTGTGTGTGAGAGGGAGCATGCTGGAGGAGGAGAGAGGGAGAACAATGTGTGGGTGGGTCTACTTCAGTTGCTGTCGCCGAGTTAGAGGCTAGCAGTTGTTAAGATTGCCCCCCAGTGTCTGTTGATGGTTGTGGGAGGCTGAGTGAACCTAAAAGCAGCACAGATGATTAATTAGGTGGATTTTGCAGCAACCAGCCTGCTGTTGTTCGATTGCTGCAGGAGGTTTTTCTTTTATGCTTTCTGTGCATACCTTAAGTCTGCATTCACACCATCCCTGCTTAGTCCGCTTTAATCAAACTCTAGTTCGTTTGTCTAGAAATTCTGGGTCGTTTGGGTTTGAGTATGAAATCAAACTCTACAAAAAAGTGAACTCTGCTTTGTCTGAAAGCCTCGTCTCGGTTCGGTTTGAATGAGTATGTGGATGCCAAGTGGACCGGAAACCACTCACAGGATTTCCCACAGAAAACTTGCTAGTCCTGGTGGTAGGAGCGGAAATTTTTTAAAATTAACAGGAAATTTGACTATATGACTAGATAATTATGTCTTATTGGAAGATATTATTAGCAATACCTAAACAGCAACTGTGAAGTCTTAAAAAGGGCAAACAAAAAAACAGTTGTTTCAGTCGTTTCAGCATAATTAAAGTGTCCAAAATTTAATTTCACTTTATTTGCTGAAGTTCTTAGTTTGTAGATCAGTAAAGATTGGTAGTGGTTACAGAAACTGGTGTATAAAAAACAGTATAACAAATGAACAATTATTCTTAGCCTGGTGGCCCGCCAGGCTTATAAAGCCCTGGGGGAAGCCCTGGCTCAAAAAGCAGGAAGCAGACTACGGCTCAGGGGATTCTGGGTAAATACAACCAAAACAAACATGTACAGGAGAAGTGACTCATGGTCTTTTAGACAAAAGAGAAATCAGTACATTTCTTTTCGGTAAATTCTGACGCTACTTCATTTTTGTTTACATTTTGTGAAAAAGAAAGTTGCGCTCCTGTTGTCTTCTGACATTTTTGTGTCGTTTCCTTCAGTAGTTCTTAATGCAGCGCCTCCACAGGTGAGGAGGGGAACAGATTTTTCAAAATGTTTGGTTTGTTTTTACACAATGCAGCGTGAAAGTGAACCACGGGAGCTGAAAATGTAACGTGTTGCGAGTAGGGTTGCACTGATTGCAGTTTTAAGGCTGATCACTGATATTTACAAAGCCTGACTTACCGATTCCGATTTTGACTGAAACCCATTTTTTGGTTGGAAATGATGATAAATATAGTTTAAAAAAAGTCTCTGAGTTGGCAACAGTGGGGTTGACTATTGTTAAATGTCAGTCAAACCTGTCTTATGAGAGAGAGAAAGAGGACAGTGGCTGATTTTTAGACCTTTGCCAAGGTAGATAAGATTAGCTTATCTACCTTGATGCATCTTTGGTCCTCAATGGAGCCGAGTCCACCTGAAAACAGCTGCTGAGCCGTGTCGTTTCTTTCACAGGTTGAACCAAAGAAGCATCATGCATCCATCACTGAGACGAAACACTCCACACTGGAGGCTCAGCTTCAGACGGAGAGAGAAGCCCTGGAGAGGAAAGAGAAAGAGGTGAGGGAGGAAACGGACAGAGTTATTAAACGTCTCAGATTAAAACCAGGAGAGAAACAATCACATGGTGAGTCTGTTTATTTATTAGGAAATATGTTAATCACTCCAACATATTTTCAACATCTGGACGCCCGTCCATTCATCCCTCTGTTTATCCATCCATCCATAACTATCTGCCTTTCGCCTCATCCGCCCATTCACCTATTTTTTTCATCCATTCATCCATCTGGTTTTCCGTCTGTCCCTCTTCGTTAATGGATTCACAAAATCCTTTAGTTTATCTATCCATCCATCCATCCATCTTTCTGTGCTTCTCCATCTTCAAAGCCCAAACATGGATGATGTCACCATAAATTCATTGTGAACTTTTCTACTTATGTTAGAAAAAATGGCTTCATAAACGTCTGCGAACTCTGAGAATTAGAGCCTAGAAATCTAACTTGACCTTTTACACAAAGGTCAGCTGCCATATCTGCTTCACATTGTAGTTCTGAGTCTTTTTCTTATATCTACTTATTCAACCACATTTCATATGTTTTCACAGTCGAGTTCAGGGACCGGTCCGATAATGAGCGCCGTGTTCGTCTTTTGATGTTCCTTCTGACGCTCACTTCCTGTTTGATCTGCCGCCTCAGATCTGTAACTTGGAGGAGCAGCTGGAGCAGTTCAGGGAGGAGCTGGAGAACAAGAGCGAGGAGGTGCAGCAGCTCCACATGCAGCTGGAGATCCAGAGGAAGGAGATCAGCAGCCAGCAGCAGTTCCTAGAAGTGAGGGACAGCATGCTCCAGGTGAGCACAATTACTCCTAAGAAGATGAAACATAAAAAACATTTACAGTGCCTTGCAGAAGTGTTCATACCCCTTCAACTCTGTCATGGTTCATCATGATATAACCACAAAATTCAATGAGTTTTATTGTGATTTTATGAGATTGTGATGCTGAAGGCTGAATATCCGTTTTTCTTTGACACAAATGTGCATTGATCTGAACCAATCTATTGGTTTAAATCAATATATATTGGTGTAGATAAAGAACTGTAGGCTTGTTGTGCTTTAGGAAGATGAACCATATAAAGGCTGAAGAGGCATGAATAATTCTGCAAGACATTTTATTATGTATTTTGGACATTTTTAAACCTCTAATACTTTACCTCTCAGTGAAAAAAAAGTGAAGTTCATGCTATGTTAGGACAGGAGACAAGATGTTTCCATCCCTGAAATTATGATGCATAGCATCACATATCTAAGTCTAAACTGTCACAGAGAGTAAACACAATAAAAATATGCATTATCTATGGCATTGTTGGTTAAAATGGCACATTTCTGATGTATTAAAATTAAATGCAATAGGTACTCTTAATGGTATTGTATTAGCGATTAGATAATGCATTCAGCAAGTACTTTTACTTTTAATACTTAAGTATTTTTAAAAGCCAGTACTTTTTGACTTTTACTCAAGNAGTAAAAATATTAATGTGGTACTTTTACTTTTACTAGAGTACATTTTTGTCTGTGTATTTGTACTTTTACTTAAGTAAATTTTTTGAGTACTTTATACAACACTGCTGTTTAGAGACATCCTGACACAGGAAGTTAAATTAGAAGGTAAGATTTGGGGAAAAGTTGCGATTTTTCTGGAAAATTGCAAGTCTGAGCAAAATTTGTGAATATATTTACAGTAAAAGTTTTGATCTTAACTTTCTGGAGGGACTGATTGACATAAATATAAACTATTATTACTCTGTAAGACATTGAAATAGCAGAAATTGGTTTGTTGTAAACTTTTTCAATTTAACATCTTGGTCAAATTAGCCTTGAAATTATTTAAAAAAAACTTTTTATTTTCTTGTTTATTTAAAACTGTGTTTTTACTTTGTACATCAAATTAAAAAGATGCTTTTTCCTTCTTTTCTAACTCTGTTTTTCATATCTTTAAGCTTTTTCTGTCCCCGTTATTTTGCTTTGCAAAACTTATCGCTGTGACATTTCCACTGTCTCAGCCGACAAGTTCCCAGTCTCCCCACAGAAAGACTTTGAGTGGATAATAACTGATGTGTTCATTAATAGCCGTTGCGTTATAATCTCTGACTCTTGAAGGTGATGGAGGAAAGGGACAGAGAAATAGCTCTTCTTAATGAACAGATCTCTAAGCATCAACACATGGAAACCGGCTTTGACAACAAGGTAACCAAACATGCGCATAAAAAATAGAGCCAGTCTTATTTCATATGCGCATTGCTCTGTAGAAATGCATCTGTGTGTGTTTTTATTTTGCTCCCCCTGCCTCCCTTCGTTTCATTTTCTTGGGTTTTGTTTTCTGGTTTGTTTCGGTGAGTAGATCTGTAGCATCGTCTTGTGTTTTTGAGGTGGTTTTTGCTCTTGTGAGGTGGTTTTTATTAAGCCTCTGAGTCCTTAGTGTGTGAACTGATTCTAACAAGTCTTTTAAGGCTGCAACTAAGGATTATTTTAGTAATCTGACGATTAATTGTCTAAGAAGAATAGCATATTCAACAAATTTTCATTTAGCCACGTAAACCCTTTTTTATACAATTTTAGAAATATGTTAAAATATGTAAATAAACAAATAAGAAAATAATCATTTTATTGCTTAGAATGCAGTAATATAGCATTTTTTAGTAAATTTAAACAGGATGAGTAGAACATACAGGGTTTCTCCCAGAAAACTTGCTAAGCCCGGTGCTCGGGGCGCTAGGCCAGTCATTCATCCAGCCAGCCGCCGTGTTTTTGAGTTAAAAAATGTTTAAAGTTGACAGGAAAGTTGAAAATATCACCTGATAGTTATGTGTTATTGGAAGAGTGGAAGATTAATACCAAAACACCAACTATAAAGTCTTAAAAAAGGCAGTCATTAATAAAAACTATAATAATTAAACAATGTTAAGCCTGGTGGCCCGCCAGGCTTATTATGCACAGTGGGAAACCCTGACATTTCTACAGACAAAGGTGTTTTAATCTTATATTTTTGAACAGTTTTGGCTTAATTATTGCTATTTTTAGTATCAAACAATGGAGGCATTGCAAAGACACAAAATCTTACAGTATTTTGTTCTTGTTTCTACTGCAAATATTTTAGTATACTTGGAGTAATCAGATTCTCCTTAAGGAAATCTGTATCGTTTTTGTTCTTGATTTTGTCTTGTTAGTTAATATTTGTAACATTGTTATTAAAAGATACAAAATAAATTCTGCATATGGAGGTCAACAACCACAAGTATGAAATCAAAATGTTGGAGTTGCATCTCTAAAGGTTTTAAATAAAAACAGCGAGGACCAACGTTTGACTCAGAGGTTTAATCGCGTTGTGGGATGTTCATGGTCTCATCAAATCTCTGCTGTGATATTAATCTGTGTTTCTTCTTCTTCCAGGAAATGGATGCAAAGGATGAGCTGATTAAAGAGCTGGAGTTCCAGGTAGAGTGTCTGCGGAGTGAGCAGGACCGCCTGAAGACGGACAGAGAAGAAGAGGTGGACCAGCTGAACGCGGTCATAGAGAAACTCCAACAGGAACTGGCCAACATCGAGCAAAAACGGCTGGAGGCAGAGGAGGAGGAGGCGAAAGAGGAGCTGGAGAGCGGAGGATGTGTTGCAACCAAAGAGGAGTTTGATGAAATGAAGCAAAGGATGGACCTGGCCACCAAAGAGCTGGACACTCTGAGAGCAGAGCACAGCAAGCTGCTGGAGACGTACCTGCGCCTGAAGCAGAGCGCAGAAGCCTTAGCTGAGACAGAGAATCTGGGCGGCGCAGAAAGCAAGCTTGAAGTAGCTCTGAGAGAAAAAACTGCAGGTCTGGTGGTTCTGCAGGCTGAAGTTCAGGCTCTGGAGCAGAGCGCCTCGTCCAGAGTGGAGGAGCTGGAGCTGCGAATCCAGGAGCTGGAGGTCCTGGTTGAGGAGAAGGACTCTGAGGTGGAACGCTGCCAGGTTCTCGTGGAGGAAACTCAAAGCCATGCAGACGATCTCCAGCAGAAGGTTTCCACTCTAGAGGTAAATCTGAGGGAGAAAGTGGCTGAAGCTCTGGTTAGCCAGGCGACTCTGGAGGCCTTCCAGCAGCAGCACAGGACCGAAGCATCAAAACAAGAAGCACAGAGCCGCCCCACAGCCGTAGCCTCAGCCTACGAGTTCGGCGATTTCGGCATCCCACAGATGGATTTCAGCAGCCTGGGTCCGGCCAGGCAGGCGCCAAGAGGGAAGGTGGCTCTGCTGACGCAGAAGCTTTGGGACCTGGAGGTCGGACTGAGCGGGATGCAGAAGGACCAGGAGCTGCAGAAGCAGCTGCTCTCCAGCTCCGAGGAGGAGGTGCAGGAGTATGAGAGGAGGCTGGCGGTTCTGATGGAGCTGCTCAGTGAGATGAAGGCCGGGCCACAACAGAGAGCAGCGCCGTCTAACGAGGTGAGGAACCTGAGAGTTCAGCAGTAACCAGTTACATTAACATTTCATTTACTTGAGTGACTTTTTTTTAAAAAGACGTACTTTAGGGGTATTTTTACTTTTATTATGAAGTATTTCAACTCATACTTTAGTCAAATTTCTGGATTCTCTACCCACAGAATGAAAAACAAACAAATTTTAACCAGAAATTCACCAGACACAATAACTAATAAATCAGTTAATCACATGATAATTTAAAATGAGCAAAAACTGGATAATGAAAGTCTTCAATCTGGTGCTTTGGTCTCAACCAGTCCAGTTTTTGAAGGACAATTTTGTTTAGAATAGAAGAAAATGCACTTCATTGAGAAGCTAAGGTGTTAAATATTAATACAAATATAACCATAAGAGATCAAGTTTATAAAATATACATTTACCTAAAAGTGATGTAAGTGTGACTGAATATAAATAAATCAATAAATAACAAGCATGCACATGCAAATATGTTAATCTGAAAATAATCTATAAATCAGTGCAGAGGAAATTAGATTTAAGTTACTCTGAGTTGGGCATTATGAAGGCTAATGGCTACAAAGATTTTATAATTCATTTTTATTATTTCTCTTGTTTCATTTAATTATTTTGAATATTTAAAAAATTTCGTGTTAAATGTTCATTAATGTCTTCTTGTATTATTATGCCATTATTACCATTATGTTGATTGAAAATGGTCTCGACACAACAATCTAGTTTATTACAATATTATCATCCAGCAAAAGACACAGACACTCGCCTGTGTTTTTTTTTTTTTTTTTTTTTCGCCTGATTTTTTAAGACTTATTTAAATTATTGTCATTTTCGTCAAAAAAAAAAAAATCAACTTAACTTTATGTTTTGGTCCTTCTGATTATATAATTTTTAAATAGTTTGATTAGTTACTCAGTACCTGAAGAGACTTTTTACCAAATACTTTTTCACTCTTCGGTATTCTGCCTAAATTACGTCAGCCTGATGTTTCCTCTGAGCTCTAAATCTCTGGTTTTAAACATGTCAGCCTCTAATAATTTATCTCTTCAGGCCTCCTCCACCGAGCAGCCGGGTGTGTCGGCGCTCCTTCAGGAGCTGCAGGAGGTCCGAGAGGAGGCGTCCGCCACCGAGGAGCAGCTGCAGAGCCTCCAGAACAGCTGCAGCAGGCTCAAACAGGAGCTCCATGTACGTCCTGCAGCTAATACCGTCCAGGCCTGTCGCATTAAATCAGTTAATTAAAACAAACTCAGTCATTTCCATTTGCATGTTATTGTTTTTCTCTTTCTACAAAAAACTGGATGACAAAAGTCTTCAGTCTGGTGCTTTGAAAGACAGTTTTGTTTACAGAAACTTTATAATTTATTTTATTTGTTGTGTTGTTTTATCTTTCAGTTCCAGTGTTAAAGTTTATTGATCTTTGAGAATGTTTTCTTGCATTATTATGCCGTTATTACTATTTTTATTTGAAAATCGGCTAAAAACAACAATATTATCGTTTATTACAATTTATTGTCCAGCAAAATTTGCTGACCTAGACGCAGACACTCGCCTGTAGTTTTTGTTAAAATTTCATTAGTTTTTTTTTTATTGAAAAAAACTGATTTGGAAAAAAAATATTTTCCCTGATTTCATTTTTTGTTACTTAAAAGAGTTATTGTAATTTTTTGTCTTTAAAATACCAAAATTTCCACCTGGCGTTATATTTTGGTATGTCTGATGTTGTCATTTTTAAATATTAAATGATTGGTTGCTCAGTACTTGAGTGGATTTTTTACCAAATACAGTTTTTACTCAAATAATTTCCTTAGGCCAACTATCATCATACTGTTGGTCGTTTATTACATTCACAAACCTGAACTTTTGTTTCCAGGAGAAAACTGCGACTGTAGAGAGACTCCAGGACCAACTGGACACGGTAAGAAGTCCAACTGGATTACTCCCAGTTTGCATTCGTCTGAACAGAGAGCGTAAAGTTGTGTGTTTTCGCTGCAGACGTCAACGGCTGCTGGTGACGAGTCGAAGACGACTGAGCTTGAAGAGAGACTGGCTGAGGCTCAGACTGAGGCGGCGTCTGCCAAAGAGGAGCTGAGCAGCTGCAGGGAGAGTCTGGACAAACTGCAGGAGCTGCTGCAGGTAAAGAGGAGCCCAGACTGGAACAGCAGATGAAATTATGAGAGTCTGTAAAATGTAAAAAGTTAGTTAAGGCTTATTACGTGTTTAAAGTTCAATAATGAGATCAGTTTCCAGTGTTCTGATTATTTGGAGCTAGACTGATCAATCAGCTTTACACCAGACAGGGTGGAAGATTGGCTTCGTTTCAAGATAACAAAACTGACTTAAAAACAGCTTCAAAGCTCACACTTTCACACTTAATACAAATATCTCTGATAAACAACTTTCAATGTATAGATTAAACAAGTATCTACTTTTTATGAATGAGATTTAGCCATTATATGTAAAACCAAGTCCTGAAATAAGGACATACACTCTCAACAAATAAATGTATACCACTGTTTGTACGTTATTTTATTATTGTTAAAATAATCTTGTGTATAATTTCATTATTTCAAATTTTGTTGATAAGGCTTAACGGATGACCATTGGAAAAATTTAGAAAAATATTGACTTTGTTTATTTCAGTTTCCAGGATTGGATATTTGCTCCTTTATTCATTAATATAAAGGTTAAAAACTAGAATTTATTTTCACAAAGAAAGGCATTTTTCACCTTGATTTCTGGTTGAATTACCTTTATCTTATTATTTATTTGCCCAATCACAAGTTGAGTACAAAATTCTAACCACAAATATTTTTTGTTTTTGAGTCACTGACAAAAATCACAACATGTTGGCCTATAGACAACTTTTAATCAACATTTTGAAAACAAAAATGGTAATATTTACAAGAACTGATTAAATTATTCAAAGATCACAAATGGTCATTTAAAGAATCTGTATTTTAGTAATATTTGTTTTATTTTCTGTCTTTTTACTGCTTAACGCTTCATTGATTTTGCTGCTGGCACTTCTTCTAGTAATAGATCCGTAAAAAAAAAAACTAAATATGGATGAACTGACCAGTTGGAATTACAATGATAACTAACAAATAGTTTAGTCGCTCTATTGATTATTCTGGCAATCAATTAATCATGTAAAAAATGACATATTCTAAAGGTTTTTTGTTTAAGCCTTTTTTATACAATATTAGAAATAAAGAAATAATTAAATTCCATTTTTAATTTTGTAAAATCTGAACTGGGAGAAGCTAAAACTTTGCTACTTTAGGAATTTTAGCTAAAACATTTTTATATGCTTTTTGTACAATTTTGAATATATGCTGAATATATGCTGAATATATGCTGGGGTTTTTTTAACAAATGCCCTTTTTTGAGTCTGATTAATCAATTACTAAATTATTTTATGATTATTTCACTGTTCGATTCATCTTGATTAATCTGATGAATCGTTTCAGCCTTAGTAGGAAATTTGAGTTCACATATTTCTCCTGATTTTAAACTTCAGGAGAGGGAAATGACCATCGCTCACCTTAAAGGAGAACTTTTCCAGGTGAGTCACTCTTGCTTTTGTTTTAATTCTTGGCTCTGAATTTATTATCTATGACTTCATTTTGAATATTTGGCGTCTTCAGGTAAAAGCTGCAGAGGACGGATCGGATATGACGGATCTCCTCCATGAACTCCAGGAGGCCAAAAGAGAAGCAGCTTCCACCAAAGAAGAACTGAACGTCTCTCTGGAGCATCAAGTGAAACTTCAAGAGGACGTTCAAACTCACAAAGTCTCCCTTTCTAAACTCAACGAGGAACTGCAGGAGACGAGAAGCAGAATGAACGCCACCAAAGAAGAGCTGACGAAATATCAGCAGCAAAATGAGAAGCTTCAAGACAAGATTCAAGGTCGCGAGGTTTTGCTTTCTGAGCTCAAACAGGAGCTGCAGGAGACGAGGAAAGAGGAGAAAGTTTGTGAGGTTTCTGTTTCCGAGGAGATCCAGGACGCCACCAAAAAAGAGCTGAGTAAACCTCAGCAGCGTAACGAGGAACTTCATCAAGTTCAAGAAGTCTTGCTCTCCAAGGAGCTGCAGGAGATGAGCAGCAGCGTTGACGCCTCCAACGAAGAGCTCAGAGGCTACAGGCGGCAAAACGAGAAACTCCTGGAAGAAATTTCAAGGCTTAAAGAGGAACTGCAGGAGATGAGGAGGACTGCGGTCGCCTCCAAAGACGAGCAACATGACGAGGAAGACCATCAAGAAGTCAGAGTTCGTGAAGTTTTGCCTGACATGAGGGGTGCAGACGCCACCAAAGAAGAGCTGGCTAAATATCAGCAGCAAAATGAGAACCTTCAGGAGGAGATTCAAAGTCTAGAGGTTTTGCTTTCTGAGCTCAAAGAGGAGCTGCAGCAGATGAGGAAGAGCGTAGACGCCTCCAATCAAGAACTAGCTAAATATCAACAACGTAACGAGGAACTTCTTGAAGAAGTCAGAGTTCGTGAAGTCGCTCTCTCTGAGCTCAAGGAGGAGCTGCAGGAAATGAGAAGGACTGAATCCAAAGGAGAGCGAAATAACGAGGAACCTCAAGAAGTCTCTGTTTCTGGAGAGTTACCGGATATGAGGAGTGCAGACGCCACCAAAGAAGAACTAACTAAATATCAGCAGCAAAATGAGAAGCTTCAAGAAGAGATTCAAACTCACAAAGTCTCCCTTTCTAAACTCAACGAGGAGCTGCAGGAAATGAGAAGCAAAATGGACACCACAGAAGAAGAGCTCACTACATATCGGCAGCAAAATGAGAAGCTTCAAGACGAGATCCAAGGTCGTGAGGTTTTGCTTTCTGAGCTCAAAGAGGAGTTGAAGGAAATGAGGAGGGATGCAGACGCCTCCAAACAAGAACTGACTAAATATCAGCAGCAAAATGAGGAACTTCAAGAAGAAGTCCGAATTCGTGAGATCTGTATCTCTCAGCTCAAAGAGGAGCAGCAGAAGATGAGGACTGTGGTCGCCTCCGAAGGAGAGCAGAGTAACGAGGACCTTCATCAAGAAGTCAGAGTTCATGAAGCCTCTGTTTCCGAAGAGCTGCTAGTGATGAGAAGCGCAGACGCCACCAAAGAAGAGATGACTAAACATCATAATGAGAATCTTCAAGAGGAGATTCAAAGTCGTGAAGAATCTCTGTTGAAGGTCAGAGAGGAGCTGCAGGAGATGAGAAGCAATATGGACGCCACCAACGAGGAGCTCAGACGCTCCAGGCAGCACAACAAGGAACTCCTGGAGGAGATTTCAAAGCTTAAAGCGGAGCTGCAGGAGGCGCTAATGAGGGCATCAGAATCTGTTCCTCTGTCTCCTCAGCCGCCGTTCTCTGCCTCCTTAACATCCACCGCTCAGCCCAAACGGAAAGGCGCCAAGCAGCCAGCCGCGAAGGGGGGCAGCGCCAAAGAGAAGCCGTCACTTTCCCGGAAAAACTCCGCCCCGCACAAGACGCCGAGCCCGCAGCCGAACAGCAGCTCGGATCAGCACCGCGATGCCACAACGGACTCCTTCACGCAAACCGAACCCCTACAGATGAGTGACCTGAGCCAGTCCGCCGCCAAGGAGCAGATCGAGGAAGTGATCGGGGAGTTTCAGGAGAAGATCGCCCAGATGCAGGAGCTGCATGCAGCGGAGATCCTCGACATGGAGGCGCGCCACATCTCAGAGAGCGAGAACCTGCGCAGAGACACGCAAGCTCTGGAGGACGAGTGCAAAAGTCTGAAGGCTGTCATCGACAAACTCTGCTCCGCCGAGGTGAGTCCGAGAAACATGAAGGAGTTCACTCTGTTCACAACCTCTGACCTTTGTATTTTGTCACGTTTTAACCTGTAAGAGTGACTGAAGTCCTTAAAAAGGCTTGAATTTCAATTTGGGTGTTTTCAAGGTTTTTAAATGCTTGATTTTGGAATAAAGTCCAGGATTTTGTTGCAAACTGCACAGTTTAACAGTTCAATCTAACATTTGATTAAAAACCTTAATTTGTAAAGTGTTCTTTATGGTTCAAGCCAGATATTTAAACAAAACGAAGAACCACAGATTCTCATCAACTCTCCATAACGCTAGAAGCTTTTTTTCTCATTCAATGTTTTTCTCATAATTTTAAGATGTTTTTCTGGTAAAATTGCATCTTTAATTTGAATATATCTTCCTAACTAAACAAAAACTCTCGTAGCTTGGTCTAATCACAGAAGGGTTGGTTGAAATAAATCAATCTTTATATTTTTAGAATATTTGAAAATATGTTCCGTCATTTGTAATTTCTTTTTTTAGAAAACAAGCAAAAAATAAAAAAAATATTTTAAAATTGGAGAAAAAAAAATCTTAAGAGAAAATGTAATACTTTTTAAAAAAAAAAAATTTTATTAATAAAAAAATATACAAAAATATATTTGGAAAAATGTAAAATTAAATTTGGTTAATTAAAGCATTTTTTATTATTATAATTTTTTTTTATAAAAATGGCTTTAGGAGATATTTCTGCTTACTGCAGTTTAACCTGCTCTTGTTCCTTACAGGCGCCTCCATTAAGACAAGACCGTCCTGCTTCACAGTTCAAAGACGGCTACACCAGTGGTGAGAAACGTCACATTCAGCCCATAAACCACCCTTAGGTTTCTGCTGCTGCACTTCCTGATCCTCTAATTTAGCTCATTTTATTGTCCCAGAGTTCTGTTCAGTGGAAATATTAAATTTTGAGGATGTTTGTTTTTCTGTGTCGCAGACAGCAGCTCGGACTACAGCCAGAGGACCGGATTCGACGTCCCGAGTTTACAGCAGGAGTTCAGGTCGACTCCAGAAGGCGCCAGGAGAGAAACAGACGATCCTCTGCCCGACCGGATCAAGGTAAAATCATCCTTCAGATGTGGGTGGCTAGTAAATAAATTACACTCTGCTTTGATTGTGCTGTAGGACGAATTATTAGGACAGTGGTTCCCAAAGTGTGGGGCGCGCCCCCTACAGGGGGCACAATGCCATTGCAGGGAGGCGCAGGAAGCGGTATGGATTAATAAAATTTTTTTAAAAAGTTACACAAAAGTGTTTCACTGTAAAGATGGTTTGTAGTGTGTTTTGTTGCAACTTGAAGTGTGAAATAAACTTCAGTGGAGTTTGAAAATGAAATGTGTGTAAAGGTTTATGTCTGGTTGAACGATGTGTGTGCCCATTTGATTTTGTTTTTTATTTTTTGGGGGGGATTTTATTGTAATCCATAGGGGGGCCCAGAAAATCTTTGGGAACCACTGTATTAGGGCAAGTCTAAGAAAAAAAAAAAAAAAAACGGGACTAAAACCAGAATAATGTGAGAATCAGGTCACAAAAATAAAGTAAAAGCAGAAAAAAAACAAGACAAATCGTCATTCCAGGAAAAATTGCATGGCAAACGATTATTTGTCTTATTATTTTTACTTTTATAAGATAAATAAATATTAGGAGGGTGAATTTATAATTTTCTGAAAATTCCTCCATGAAAAATAATTAAAAAAATGAGGAATACTGAGCATTTTGTGACGTTACACTTTGTTTTACAAATAAGAAAATACTTCATCTTTTAACACATCAGCATCAAATTATTATCCGCAGCAGGATTTTAAACGTTAGTCCAAACGATCACACACGACTGAAGTTGGAAGGAAAAAAAAATCACAGATTTGATGAGTTCAGTTCAGATTAAAACAACTTCTTTTCTTGTAATTTTTTTCTTCTGCATCTTAATTCTTATAATATTATCACTTTAATCTGTTAGTTTGGCCCTAATACTCCTTCTTAGAGTTTCATGCTTCCATAAAGTAATTTTTTTTCTGTTTGGGGTTTTGTGGCACTCAGACGTTGCTACGTGAGGTTCACCAGGAAGGGATGCAGGTTCTGTCCCTGTCCGAGTTCCCGCTGCCCGAAGGAGAACCGGGCGGCCAGTTCAACACGGACTGCTGGGCGAAGGAGAGAGACGCCCTGCTGGCGACGGTTCAGTCGCTCAAAGGCCTCATCACCCTGATGCAGACGCACAGCCAATCCCAGGTACAGGAAGCATCAAAACGCAATATGACAGCAGTTTGACGAGGCTCAGCCAGTCAGAGGCCGCCGTTTACAGGAAGAGGATTGGCTAAAAAAACTTTTGTTTTGAAGTTTACATTCATATTTTGAGTCAAATCTGTCCATCCCTTTTTAAAAAAAGGAAATTTAATATTTGAGGATCACATTGTTGGTTTAAAAGTGATAATTAATACAAATGGTGCAACTCATGTTAAGACGGCGTTACTTCACTTGTATTTCTATCAGAATGATCTGTAAATAAACAACTAAACATTTTTAAACAATAAAAAAACATTCATAGTTTATACCAGAATTTTGCAACTTTTAGAAAACAGAGTCGTTTTCTCCTTTAGTCCAGATAGTCTATGAATAATTTTGAATTAATATGAGTTGCAGTAACATTTAATTTCTCTTTGGAATCAATAAAGTATTCCCCACATTTAATTTGAAATTAAATTAATCTCGGTGTCGTCCTGCAGACGTCGCGTGGGGTCGCCGACTGGCGCGCGGAGCTGCTGGACGCAGTGCGGCAGGTGTTCATGAGGGAGAGGAGCATGCTGAAGAGCGCCCTCTACAGCCAGCTGGACCGACTGGACACCAGCGACGCCATCGTTCACCTCAATCATCTGGAGCGCCTGCTGGCTGAACAGGTGTGAAACAGCAGAAATTATCAGATTGTTTCACAATTTATAAGTTACAACTCATGCAAAGGAGAATGAATGTATTTTATAATGTTATTTATGTGTATAAACCATACAGGACTTTAATTAATTGAAATGAAGTCTAATCAGAGCTGTACTTTGTGTCGCTTGTTGATTATTACCTTGATTGTGTCGTCCTGACGCAGGACGCTCACCACCGGGAGGCCATGGGTTCGCTCCAGGCCGCAGAAAGGTCAAGTCTCCTCTCTGAGATCCAGGAGCTCCGGTGTCAACTGGAGCAACTCCATCAAAGTAAATCAGACCATTAACATCTTTACAGCTGGTTGTGACAAACAAAATACATCCTGTTCAAGTCATCTGAAAAGCAAACCAATGAAGAAGTGTCCACAGTCTTAGATCTTAGATTAATACTTTGTTTGAAGAACTTTTGATTCAGTTTCAGGGTTTAAAGTCATTAAAGTTTTCCCGTTCTTTTTACATCGTTGTGAATGCACCACAACAATGTAATTTAACACACTTTGATGAAAACTCCACATCAATCAGAAGAAAAATAATCCCACAGCATGATGTGGCCAACACTGTGTCCCATCGCTGATGCACAGTGAGGAGTTGTTTGATAAACGTGCCTTCTGGTTTTCCCCAAAATGTCCAGTTGGTATCATCACATCATAACACATTCTCCTGCACATTTATTGATAATTTTATCTAGATCTGGATGTTTCTTTAGAGGAAAAGTCACTCCAGACACAGAGAGAGTAAAGAATATTGTGGTGAAGTGATTTTTTTCAGATGATGCTGTCAGTGTCTTACGATCAACAGTTTCCATCTTGGACTTCCATCAGTTTTGGGGAAAATGTTCAGTTTTGTCAATATTTTAATCCAAACATCCCTGAGTTTAGCTAAAGCATACAGATAAAAAAAGAAAAGTGCCAAGAAAATCCTCGTGGATCGTTTAATTTTTAATTTAAATATGTCAGATTCACTGTAATTATTGGCAGGTGTAAACTGAAGAAGACTGAACGCTGAAACTGAATCAATAGATGCTTTCACAAGGTATCAATTTAAAGGTGTGCTCATTTTTTTCTTTTCACATTTTATCCATGTTAAAGGTGGGAAATGTTTCAAAATGATCTCTTATTGTTGCTTTATGACACAAAAACCTTGCATTTCAACAAGGGTTAGATCCATTTCACATTTTAGTTGCTTTAAAAATGTCTGTTTAATGACTAAAATATCAGCATTTCTAATTTTTACACCTTAACTTCACCCTATTTGTATAAATAATATTTGTTTTATTGTGTAGGTGGACTGCCTGGTTTGTCTTTAGCTGCTGATGGAAACATGGAGGAGCGGAGAGGAAGAGCAGCTGATGGAGCAGCAGAGGCAGACGGGTTGATCTTAGAGGAAATGAAAGCAGAACTTTCTCAGACTAAACTGGAGCTGGAGACGACGCTGACGGCCCAACAGAAACACCTGAAAGAGCTGGACACACTTAGGTCAGACACCAAGAAGAAATCACTTTTTAACGCTGCTGTTTAGGTGTCTCACATGATTCGTGCTTATTTTAATGCAGTGTGTTGTTTTTGTAAGCAAAAATTATCTAAACTCCAAGGAAGAAGAAAAACTAACTTGGATATGTTTAATTTATTTGACTTTGCAAATACTAGATACATTTTTAGATGATTAGAAATATTAATAGGGAGGTTGGAATAATCTTTTATTGGATTAAAAATCATTCTCTGAAGTTGGTTCAGTAAATATTTCTTAAAAAATTCAACATGTCACAACTTAAGCACCCGGTTCATGCCTAAAACGTTCAGAAAGTGTCGTCCTAATTATATTAGTCGTGCGTTAAACTGTAAAGTTCTCTCTTAAGTTTGGTGAAGACGTTTTATTTCTTCAAATCAGAAACGTAAAACAAGGGAAGAAATCCAGAACTGAAGATTTACACCAATCCAAATTCTTAGTTCAATAAATAAACAATATAACTTAACCTTTAAAAATGTGAAATCAAATCATTCTTTAAAACATTAATATTTGAAATTTATTCATCTATTTGACTTGGATGATGCAGAATAGTTAACATTTCAGTAAATGCACCAAATGGCTGTTTTTCATGATAAACTTGTTTTGCTGAAAACAAACAAATGTTCTACACAGCAAGAATAAAATGACTTTCCTGAACAGATTTTGTCAATAAATACAAACAGTGGATAAAAAATACTTTGAGCTACAATTATTATGAAAAGTATAAGAAATAATTAAAACTAATTGGAGATAAAGAACAATTCGAGATCAAAGTTGAAATTTCAAGTTTTTTATTTTCATGGTGGAGTTACAAATAAAACTGCTAATGTTTTAAGAAAAAATCTGTTAAAACTGTTTTTATGAAGGATTATTAAATGTCTTTTTTATGAGATATGAATGCTGTGAGACGTGTTTGTGGAAATAACAAGAAGTCCTCCAGGATTTACTGTTTAACAAATAACATTTTGGTCATAAATGAAAAGCTGAAGGGTTTTAACGTGTCGACAGGGTGGAGGTGTCTCAGAAAGCTGCAGAACTGGACGCCCTGAATGAGGAGCTGATGGAGGAGAGGAAGCGGAGCAGAGACCTTCAGTGGGCGGCGGAGAAGGAGCGGTGCCGCTCCGGTCGAGATGAAGAGAGCAAACGAGAGGAACTGGAGGTAAAACATCAGAGCGTCTTCAAGCTGCGACTGACGGCTTGTTCTATTGTAAATGAGCCGTTTTTAGGAAAGTTTTGGTTTCCTCCAGGACCTGCAGCTGGCTCTGGACGAGCAGAAGGCTCTGGCGGACCGACTCGCTCAGACGCTGCAGCAGGAGCGGCAGGCCTCGTCGCAGCTTTCCCAGCAGGCCGAGCAGGACGGCCTCGGCCTCCAGAGGCGCCTGCAGGAGCTCCAGGTCCAGCTGGAGACGGAGCGGGCGAAATCCCAGGAGATGAGCGCCGCGTTGGGGAGAGAGAGGGAGCTGCGGGCCGGCGGGCGATCCGGTGAGGAGGGCGGCGGCCATTATGGGAGTCAAAGTGAAGGAGAAGAAAGTCTGCTGGAGAAACTGCAGAGGGATCTGGATGACAAACACACACAGGTGAGATTAAATTAATCTATTAATCACACAATAAATTTAAATAGTTTCCATTCTGATGATTGATAATTGTTTAGAGATCTTCATGATCAATTTTATAAATGGTTTTGGTTGTAAGTATTCCTGTCGCAATAAATCAATTAATCATATGAATAAAAATAATAATTTTCATTTGCATAATTTTTTTTTCTCTCTTCTCTTTCTTTCTACCAAAAACTGGATGATTTCAGTTTGTTTGGGGTTTTTTGAAGGACAATTTTATTTTACAGAAAATTAATTTATTAATCTTTGAGGATGTATTCTTGCATTATACCATTAATATTATGTTACTTGAAAATTGTCTATTATTGTTTATCGCAGTAACTTCTGGGACAATTTATAGTTCAGCAAAATTTATTATCGTTACAGGCCTAGTTGTAAGTGATTTTTATTGCCTTTTTTATTGTTGTTTTATTTTGGATATTTAAAATATCTTCCAGCTGCAGTGTTAAATGTTATTTACAAAATTAAGCTTATTGAGCTTATAATAATATTACTTGAAAATGGTCTCAAAACAACATTATCACTCATTTATCACAATAATTACTGGACCACATTATCGTCCAGCAAAATTTGCTATCGTAAGATACTAGTTGGGGGTTTTTTCTTTACACTTTTAATACATTACATTGAGATGATTTCTTAGTTGTGTTTTAATCACTTTCGTGCTAATATAGCTGATTTATGAAAGGTGATACTGAAGATGGTTAGATGTTTTATTCTTGCATTTTCTACTTCCTGGATCGTTTCTGGTGTGTCATATTAAAGTGCTGTGCAAGGAAAACTCCCTTTAAACCAGAAACTGTTCTCAGTTCAGCAACATATAGAAGCTTATTTTAACTCAATAATTCCTTAATGTTGATGAAAAAGTACTTTTTCATCAACTTAAAACAATCTTCTATTTCTTGTTGAAATGTTAGTTTTGTCTTATTTCAAGAGCATTAGCAACTACACCAAAAATGCATTCTTTTGGTCTAGTTTTTGCAGTGTATGGTGGAAAAAATTTAACTTTCTGCAACTTCTTCTCCTTAACATCACTAAACCCCCAGGCTTAAATCCAGGAACAGAGCATAAACTCATTTGCTTTTTGTTTTGTGTCTCCTCTCCAGGTCGTCCATCTCCTCAGTCAGGTGGAGGCGCAGCGGCTCGAAGTGGTACGGAAAGAGGAGGAGCTAACACTGGCCAATCAGAAGTCCAGACGAGACCAGGACGGGCTCCAGGAGGCCAGAGCCGAACTGGACCGGCTGAAGGTACGAATGTCAGAGGTCAAACAGCAGCTGGAGGAAGAGCAGCAGAAGAGGAAGAGCCTGGAGGAAGAGAAGGAGAGGCTGGAGGAGAATGGAGCTCAGAAGGCCGTCTGGGACAGCGAGCCCACCAACCGGACCAAAGACTGGGTTCTCCAGCAGAAGAGCGGGAACGCCCAGTCAGCGAGCGCCAACTCGTCGCCTCACATGGAGGGTTCCCCAGCTGATCCCCCCGGTGGGCCACACCACGGGCCGTGGCGTACGGTCGACAGGATCGTCGGGAAGCTCCACCTCGTTTCCTCAAAGATCCGCAGCATGGCCAGCAAGACGGTGGACAGGTAATCAATTCCTTACATTAAACTTGACCTATTATGGTTCCTTGAGCAGGTTAGGATCAGGTTAGTCTGTGGGCTAAACAGAAAAATGTTCATCACATTTTCTGCACAAAATCATTTAAAATAATTAAATTTTAGTCTACTCAGTTCTAGTCTACACAGCGAATACAGTGGTAAAACCAACTGACCAAACGTGCAGGAGTTCCACTTGGGTTGCTAGGTAACGGGCTGGGCTTGGCCGGGGTTGCTAAGTAACGGTGCAGTGCCGTGGAATGTGACTTAATTATCAGGTTTTTTTGAAATAGCTAATTTTCCAGACACCAAAACACAACTGGGTGTTTTTTTAAGCTCCTGGACTGTTTTTAGAATTGGTAAAAACCCAAATTTAAGTGAGAATACCTTCAAAATGTAAATTTTGAAACATTAAAATATCCTTTTAATGTTTCCTGTATAGTAGTGATAATCCTAAACAGTGTAGGATTTTTTTGTTTGTTTTTTGTGATCATCCTCTTGTCTCTGTGGTGGTGAAACTACCCAATATCCTCGTCCTGTTCAGTTCCAGTCCTTCTAAACTTAAATAAAGGCCAAATTTTAGCAAATAGCTATTTTCTTGTAGCCTTTGTGAAGATAAAGTAAAATCTCCTTTGCTGTCATGGCAACATTCTCATGCCATTTTGAGTACTGGTGGAAAAAAGTGGTTCCTGTCAATGACATATTAACGTTTACTATCAAAAGTTTATAGACACCCTGATCAGATTAAAAGGAAGCATAATAAAAAATAAATGACTGCTGAGTGTGGGATTTGTTCCCCACACTTCAAATTAAAGGTTGGACCTTTGCAGGTCGACTGCGGAGGTTGACTGCGAGGAGCTGTCATGGATTCAGTCCAGTGTTGATGAGGTCATCGGCCTGCTGCAGCAATCCCCAGGGTTGCCCTTCATCCCAGAGGTCAGTTATCTTCATTTCATCTCAAAATGTGGCTTCTGGTTATTGTAACTCCATTAATAAAACATCAGAAGATGGAGCGTATGCGAAGCGGCAGTCAGCTGCTGGTGTTTTCCAAACAGCATCTGTGGATCTCTCTTATGACAGCTCATCATCTGTCTCCCTCAGAGTGTTTCCCTGCTGGCAGGAGGCTCGTCCAGCTCCTCCAACAGCCTGACGGAGCGGCTGCTGAGGCAGAACGCAGAGCTGACCGGGTTCGTGAGCCGTCTGACCGAGGAGAAGAACGACCTCAGGAACCACACGCTGCGCTTGGAGGAGGAGCTGCGCCGCTATCGGCAGGCTGGACCGGGGTCCGCTGGCCATGTAGGTGCATCACAGGACTCTCATCAACAGAAATCCTGCAAAATAAGAAGTTTCTGTGTGTAATTATTGAAATATACAGTGACAGGCCAAGACAAAAGGAGTAATTAGCTGTATATTCCCTCTTTGTTAGGCCTCTGAAAATAGGGACGAAAGAATCACTAAAGGGATTTTCAGATGATTCTCTCATGCAGCCTTTTAATGTAAATCAGACATGAACATAACATTACATCCTGCCTAATGTCAAAAAGTGGAAGAAAGAGCTAATTAATAAAGCAAAAATAATTATAGGAAACGGCCACATATGTGTGTTTTCACATATTTCTAGACAGTAAAATGTTAATGGATGAGTTTCTAGCTGCTGCTGTTAGCTTGAACAAAACTGACTCACAGAAACGCTGTCTCTTAAAACTAGAACAAAATTCTTCTAAAATTCACAAAAACGATGACATAGGAGCTAATTAATAAACCAAAATAAGAAGATCAATCAATCAATCAATCAATCAATCAAATTTTATTTGTATAGCACATTTCAGCGGCAAGGCATTTCAAAGTGCTTTACATCATATAAAAAAACAGAAACATGGTGCAACATAGAATCAACAGTAAAAACAATAAAAACAACAATAAAAACATGACATTTAGT
>CAEFZX010005454.1:0-95413 GCA_903066825.1 Alfaro cultratus | reverse complement strand
ATTTATATATATATATAATTTAATATAAATTTCTATATATATATGTTTTAGGTACATGTTTAATGTTTCCTCCTAGACTTGAACATGTTAGATGTTTTTTTTTTGTCTCAAACTAAGATCCTAATTTTCTTCCAACCAACACAATATGTCGGGGTAACTTTCCCAAAAATAAGAACCGGTCTAGGGCAAATCCAATGAGCTCTGTTCTCAGTGCCTCATTTATTAAACCCTCCCCTAACTTTAGCCCCAATGTAGAAAAGGCGTGTAGTTAGCTAAGTGCCCCCCTGTAGCAGAAGAAGTTCAATGTTCGAAGAACTCATGGTCATAATGTTTCATCTAAGATTTCTAAACTTAACTCAGAGCTTAAGCTTGAACTTTATCGTGTTTATTTTTAAATATTTGTTAAAACAGAAGTTTAAATGGAGTGTTTCTTCACACTGTCCCATGATTGCCAGGTTGTTTTTATCTGGTTATCTCTTCCCAGATTGTATTTTATTTGGAACTAATTTGCCATTACGGTCTGCTGGCATTCTCAAATAGTTTGTTTCTGTTGCCACGGAGCTAACAAGTTTTGTCTAAAGAAATCCCCCATTAGTAACTGTGTTTTTACTTATCAGGAGCTCTGAGCTGCATAAAGTTGTTGCTCTGCATCAATAAAATTTAGTTTTACTCAATGTGACAAAACGTCCACTCAACTAAATGAAAGAAATGATCTGTGTCATTATTCCAGCTACACTTCCATGTACGGTGATCATAGAAAAAATAAGTAGGACCTGGCAGGATTTCCCTACATTTTTTAATACTTAAATTGAGAAAACTGCATTTGCATAAACAAAATTATGAAATGTACGCGTTATCCTAAGCACGTTTCCTTTGTACATCCCAATCAGTGTGGAATTTACTGTAAATGAGGGAATATTAGACTCAGGGGAAAATCAACGTCACATTATGTCAGTTGGACGAGATCCTAAACGAAGTTGAGAAATGCAAAAACATTTGGCTTGGCCAGCTGCCTTCCAGCATTAGAGCGAAACATAAGACGAGTGACCGGGGCAGCATGTGTGAAACTGTCAAAGCTTTCGGGCCAAAGCAGCACACAGCCACTGCAATAAAGAAACAATGGCCTGAAATAAAGGCTGAAACACGAAAACGGCTCATAACCAAAGTGTGGTAAGAGGAAGTGCTTGATTTATGGGGTGTTGATGAGGCACTTTTGTCATTACGCCTTTGTTTGTTCACACAACTACTGAAAAATGCAGAGACTGGCAGAAGCTTGTTAATCTTCTGAATTTGTAGCTTAACACTAAAAAAAACAAACAAACAAAAACACAAAGTCACTAACTTTAATGGTCCAATGAGGAGAAGATGATATCTTTATAGATTTCTCTTCTTGCACATAACAGCAGGGTTATCAGTATGTTATAAGCCTTTCGGGCCACCAGGCTTTACTTGTGCCCACACCAGGCTTAACATTGCTAATTTATCTGAGGTTTTTCTAAATTATAGCCATTTTTATAGTTGGTGTTTGGGTTTTAATCTTCCAGTCTTCCAAAAATGCATAACTATCAAGTAATATTTACAAATTTCTTGTCAACTTCAAACATTTTTCTACTCAAAAACATGGCAACCAGCTGGACGACTACCATAGTGCCCCTAGCAACCGGGCTTAGCAAGTTTTCTGGGGGAAACCCTGAACAGGGATTCATATTGTGACCATTAGGTGAGTTTATCTGTCAAGAAGCCACCTATCTTGTGCTGTTAAAAAAAATAATTAATCAATCATACACTGTATCAGGCCACTCAGAAAAAGAATCACTGTTTGCATTTGTGCTTCACATATCGTTTGTGCTTTGATGAAATAAAAAGTGTCCTGTTAACATGAACAAATTCCTCATGTGGCCGTGCTTTTTAGCAACGTGCTGAAAAGGTGAAGGCCAGCAGCTCACTGCAATTTGTGCTTTGATTTTGGCCTGTTCAGTTGAACTGTTTGAGAAACTTGAAGGATTTATGGGTTGTTGAATTCCCAACCTGGGTTTAGAAAGCTTGATGTGGTTGAGGGTGTTGTGAGAAACGTATATTTCATCATCTGTTTCTGGTGTGTACAATTTTTGCACATTGTTAACACTTTCCCAGCCTAACTACTAAGTGTTGCCGATGGGCAAAGTTTCTCAGTTCGTCATCGATGTGTCGAAAACAGTGAAGACAACCTTCATGTGTTTTGGCACTCTTCTTACCGTACTTCAGGCCCAGGAGTGAACGTGTAGAGCAACAAGCTTTCAACTTTGGTGATAAAGACAAACAGTAAGGCTTCAGTTTGTGCAATAAAGCTTAAAGTAAGAGGGAAATTCATTTACCACAAAGAGACAACTGCTTTCATTAGGAACATTCACTAGAGGAGATAGAACAACATCATGGCTCTGGTTTAGGTCTAGTAGTGGTTATAAAACTACTTTAGATAAATAAAAAGAAAAAAAGCGATAAGCAAAAATAATACTGTTTTGCAGTAGTAGTCTAAAATACCTCCCACCATAATTCATTTCCCTACCTGAGTAAAACTAAGTAGTCTGTGATTGCAGATCTAGTGATCTATGATTGATTACTTTGGTCTAGCAAGTTAAAAACTACAGACCGATAAAGGGGTGCATAGGTTTAATTGAGTTTAAAATGTATTTTCTTCAAAGTTACTTTTCTGGTTATGTTTGTGTATATTACTTAGAGAGTTCAACCTTCTTATATTTTAAGTTTGGAGAGTTTATTTACTGATCGTGTCTCGATTGGTTTCGTCTGAATTGATGTAGTGGAACGCGTTGCTTCTGCTCCTCCATTACAAACACTGGAAGCGAAAGGAGTAACGTCGTGTGCGTTGTCTGTTTTCATGATTCCCCTTTGCAGGGGTGTAACAAGTGCACATCCAAAAGTATTATGCGTTCACGTAATACTTTTAGCTAATAATCCTAACTAAGAAGTATCAAATAACATCAAATTCAGTGGGATAGTAGAAGTACTTTTAATTACAATAAGATACTCCACTTTTGGTACAAACCAGTAACTCATAAAGTTGTGGAGTTTAGTCCTCGATTTGTTAATATCTTGGCATTCTTTTTTTAAAATTCAAGCTGCTAAAGAGGCTTCAGTAAGGAGTTCACTCAACTAGAATTTTCATAAACTCAATGAAATCCCCCGGACAACAGCTGATCTCCGCGTTGGCTAATGTTCCCCAGTTAAATAAAAGCATTAAAAGGCTCAGCATGCGACACTGAGAACACAATGAACAGCTTTCAGTGGTTAACAATGAGTCTGTGTGCTCCGTTCTCCTAAATAGACGGATCTCTTTTAAAAGGGTTCACTGAGCACAGGCTGGCTTTCAAATGTAGCCATCGAAGATCAGCGTGATGCAAATGACGGAAAGTATATTTCCAGATGAATTTGCTGAGGGTCGACCGCGTGGTGTGTGGGCGTCTTTAGAAGCTGGGCGAAATCAGGTCAAGGGGAGAGTTGGGTGTTCGATTTTCCTGACATGGCACCTGTTTGTATTATTAATCTTCTCCGGTTGCATTTCAAAGTACGAAGTACTCGGGGAGTCTTGTAAGGAACAGAAAGTTTTGAAAAGAACCGTTTTCGTTTACCCAGTTTGCCCAACTTGGCCTGTTTCAATGAAATGTTTCTTCGCATTCTCATCGAACGTGTCCAACACTGTTTTATGAATTTCAGAATTTATGTGGACATTTTCTGGAAGCCATGAGGAAATTTGATTGAAATGATTAAGAAAATCCTCCACATCCATTGTCAAAACAATGTCAAGTCATAGAATAGCATGTAATCATTTAAAGGAATTAATTATGTAACTTTAAGCACCGTTAGGACGTCAGAGTTCGGGCTGCAGCCCAGCACATTTATTCTTTCTTTGGAGTTTCCTCTTTTTGCATAATTACATTCATCTTGTGTTTAAATCTGGGTTTGTAAAATGCATAGATTGTTTCCAGAGTCTTTAAACTGTTTAAACTCTGGCATTTAGTGGTTTAGTCATTTTTACAACAATTTTTAGAAGACCCATGATTTGCTTGATGACCTTTTGTATTTACCCAAGATTGAACGGTAAGTTGAGATACAGTACAAGTTTTTTTTATGTTTTGAAATGGAGAATGACAGTATTTTCTTAACAACTTGTCATACCACCGTAGTAATTCAAACTGTCTTGCCAAGTGCAACCTATTGAATGATTTGAGTGATTAATTGAACAGTTCTTCAGGAGTCAGCAGAGACAGGATCTGATCTTTTGCACCACGAAGACATGAGACGCTTGTAGAAATTCACGTCTAATCTGTGTTTGTTTTCAGTTCATTACAGAAGAAAGTCGATGCGATTTTAAAATGTACTCGTCCCCTATTCAGAATAACAATAAACCAAAGAGAACTAAAAAAAAAATCACGTGTGACCAGATAGGAAAAAGTAAAGTGGTCAGCTGCCAAATTAACCGATCAAAATATTAATCCAACGCTTTAAAAATAATGTTTCTCAGATTAAATTGAATGCAATGAAAAGTTTCTTTTTTTAAAAGAAGTAAACAAATAAACACATTTCTAATGTCTAGATCAGAATTTATTAATGACCTTAAAGATCATTGTTATAATTGGCTTAATAGAGTGACGTTCTTTTCTCGATGGCAGGAGATCATCGGCTTATGAGCGAGATGAGGGAGTTTTCTCAAAGACTAAGAGCGGTTTTCTTCCACGTCCTTTTGAAAATAACCTCAAAAGAAGAGGATGAGACACTGATGACTCTTCTGTTGTTGTTGTTGTTGCCACAAGTTGTTAAGCCCTGTTTTCAGAAATGTTGCAGCAACTGAATCATGATGCCTTCTGGCAGCAAGGAGCGTCTATTGTCCCTCCTGATAGAGTCTGAAATCCACTTACAGACAGAGAACCTTCCCCTGAGGAGGAAGAGCCCCACTCTTCACGGTTATGGAACGACAGTGTTGAAGATGAAATCGATGAATACCTGACTGTCAGAACTGCTCTTTTACGCAGAACTTGGATTATGTGTGAATGCATTGAATGTGTAAACCTCATACTGTGGGAGTTTCTCTTTATTTCCCCTCTCTTAGTCAGGACAGTTCAGTCGACGTTGGGGTTGTTTCTTTTCCCCATCAGTCAGGTAAATGGTAAATGGCCTGTACTTGTGTAGGTCTCAAATCTATCAAAATCCAGTTGAACGAATAGATTACTTTGATCTTGTCAGGATGAGATGTCTATATTGTGGACATACTGCAAGTCAAATCAGCAAAGGAAAAATGTATTCATCATCACAATAATATACCTTAAATAATTAAGAGAAAGAATAATACAAAACCTTAGAAAACGCAACAGTTTATAGTGTTATGTCGTATCCTTGCCCGAATAAATATATTTCAATAGATATTGATATGCAGGCCCTACTATTTTGAACTTTATTCTTTCACTACAGAACTAGAACCTTAAACGTTGGATAAATATTATTTAGACCTTGGTAGTTTGGTTACTAGGTAGGGATTAGATATGCGTTACTCTTTGCCTGGGTCTTGTTCTGACAATTCTCAATCAGCAGAACTTGGTCCCCAGAACTAGGAAAATTACACTGAACTGTTTTTTTTTTTTTTTTTTTTTTAAATAAAAAACGTCTTTTATTACATTTCTTAGAAGATAAGAAACCCAGAGACGAATTTGAAAGGCTTAGAGCGGCAGCCTGGTCAAGGTTTACTGACTAGCACTAAAACAACCTGAGTGACTGTTATAATCAGGAACAGACAAGAATGCATTTATTTCAAGTCACTGGGACATGATTCATCCTGGTAAGTTGAAAATTGTTTCCAAGAAACAGCGAGGTGGATTCTGAGAAGCACTTGACCCTCAAAATGAAGGAAAGGAGTAAAATATTTTATCATGAAGCACAAAAATCAGACAAGCCCGGCGTTTTACATTTTTGCAGAGAGTTAGATTAAACACAGCAATAAACCAAACTCTCCAAACTGATGCATCTCTGTAGGACAGGCAACATGGCAATGGCTCTATTGAAATTATAACAGTGGAAAGTTCTTCTAATTTTATTTCTCTTTTTGAAATATTTGTCTGCTTGAAAAAACAAAAACAAAACATAAAGTGAGTACTTGAAGGTTTTTGCTTTGTTGAATAAAATACACCTTGTGAATTTTTTTCGAACCACTGTTTCAAAAGAACTCGTGCTGCCGCATTTTTGATTAAAGATCTATTATTACTCAACTGCATATGCACAGACAAGCAAAAGATGAAAGCAAATAAAGAAAAAAAAACTGTTTCTTTAGCACTCGAGTTTAAACGATATAACATCCCAACACCTTTTAATTGATGGGGTTTTAAGTACTTTTTTTTTTTTTTAGGATTTTACCAATTTTACTTGACAGTTATTTATGTAAATAATAATTGTGAAATTGATTTTGATTGGGTTTTTTTCCAATGTGATTCCAATAGAGGTACAAAGTAAACCCTTGAACTGAGGCTGCACTGTCTTTTAAATTATTAGTGCAGTTGAGATAAAAAAAAAAAATCAAACATAAAAAACAAGGCTAAGCTAGCTTTGTCTGAGCAAACTTGGAATTTGAAGCAGGACCGTTTTAGTACTTTACCAGAACTGGTAGCTTTTGTGTTGCGTGCGTCTTGGGGGATCTGCATACATTTAGGCTGTATTAGTATCTCCAGTCTGCTCATGCAATCCCAGACTGACTCCACGATGTTGAGATCAAGACTCTGTGGTGCCAGACCATCTGCTGCATTTCTGTTTGCAGCTGAAAATAATTCATCGGTCGGTTTTGTTGTCGTTTAGCCCAATCCTGTGAATTAGTCATAATATTGAGCCTCGGAAAAGCATCAGAGGAGCCAATTTTGTTTAGTTTATCATTTTTAAGCTGGACTCTTTTGAATGATATCTTGACTCTTAATGAGGTAACCTGTATAAATAAATAGAAAACAATTTAAAAAAGTCTTCCTCATCATTAAATGAAATGTTGAAGCTGCTCTTCACACAGCTGGGAAACATTTGACCCGTTTTGAGCTGATTTTCCATTCGTGTGACAATTTCTAGAATCGGGTTAAACTTCAGCTTAACTGTGTGTAATTTAACGTGTAACATACAGGCGGTATCGAGAAGCAATTAACACCTCATGAAGCACTTATGCCAAAAGTGATGATTGCTGGTTAAAATATCCCGGTCTGGGCTGGCATCTGATGAAAAGAAAGATGAACGGAGGAACGCACCAGGGCAATCACGACAGATGAAACTAGGGTGAATTTACAAGTAAAAGCCCCAAGGAAACCTTTAGCCAGTTTCAGAAAAAGAAAGTAAAGTTCCTACGGTCGGCCAATCACATGACTTAATTGAAAAATGTATGGAAGTACACAAAGATCACTGGGCAAATACAGCAGTCATGTGGTGTAAATTAATATTTAAACTGAGAAGAATCTTGATGTCTTCACTTCCACATTCACCTGCTTTAGTGACGATGCCACATAAATATGCCACATAAACAGCATTTTTACATCTAATTTAGGTTATGTGTAAAATGAATACTGACTTGTGTTTATATAAGGTCTATTTATAGCCTCAGAATCAGCACAACAACCTTCTCTGGTTAAATATTTCTCCCAACAGATAACTGCGTAGGCAGAGTAGGTTGAGATCAACACATCAGGGGTAACGTCAACTAACGTCACGGATTAGAGAGTTGGTCTTGTTTCCTGAACCTAAGGCGTCGTCTGGCAGGTGTGGGGCTTTGCACTGAATATCAAATCAAGATGTCATGTTCGATATTTCATTTGATATTCAGTCAATTGAGGTCAACTGAAGTGTCTCCGAAAAGCCTCAATTAAAGATATCGTTAAGCTGTTTCAGAGTTTGCTCATTTGGTAAAAGTGAAAAAGCCAGAACTCTGAGACTGCTTCAAGGGGTTTGTGAAAACCTTTCTCTATTTATTGGATAAAACTACTTTTTTTTTTTTTTTTTTTGCATGTTTTTATGTCTTTGGCCAGAACATGTCAAAACCTTCACTAATGTATGTGTTGTTTATTTTTTTTCTTTTCCGAATTTTGCTCAGACACTGACAGTTTCCTTCACAGGGATCCATGCAGGATCGTGCACTCAGCAGACTTTGACTAAAGGAGAGTGTCAGATTTGCAAAGCCACTTCAGGTTGTGCAATTTCAAGCAAAAATGCATTTTTTCTTGTAAAAAAGAAACATAGAAAAAGAAGCAAGCAAAAATGAAATATGATAGTATAAGTTCCCTGAGGCAAGCGTGGATGTCAGTTAGTTATTTAGTGACATCTTAAACTCTGCATAGATCAAGTTTTTTTTTTTTAATTCAAGACTGTTTGGAATGCATCATTAGCTTCCCTATAGACACACCAATCTTATCGCCTGTCAATAGCCGTGGACGTGAATTTCTGCTTTCATTACAGACTTTATCGAACGTTCTGCATGCAGAACATCAGCTGAGCCTTTAATGAAGTCGTTCTATACATGGTTTGCCATCTGTAACAAAGCTCAGCTCTGTCAGCACGCTGGCAAATCCACGCTCTGCTTTCCATGCAGCAAGTTGCTCGTCGAAACGTCGACTGTTGCAGCGGACTCTTTGTTGCCGAGGAAAATACATTTCCGTGCACAGTAAGCTTTACAATTTGATGTGAAGAGGCTATGTGGTGCCGTGTGAAATTAAAGCATTGGTAAAAGTTCGACGTGCAAATTTGGATCTGTGAATTAATAGACAAATGACTTTGCTGAAAGTTTTCCTAGAAGGTGAGGGGGAATAAAGAAAAAAAAAGAATAAGATAATTCTAATTATTTGGACTCAATCTTTGCTTTGAAACAGAAAACCCCCCCACAACTAATCAATTTACAGTTCAGTTCATCACAGTGCAGTTAATTTGAGCGTACGGACTAATCCGATTATAAATGAAACTAAGTTATTCGTTTTTACAATCCCTTTTATACACTCTCATTCAAGTAAAGAAAAAGAAGAAAAGTCCAGTTTTTTCATGTCATCTTATTGTTTCTGCTGTGGTGCGAAGCTGCACAGCTGGCAGCACTGTTGCCTTAAAGCAAAAGAAGGTTGTGGGTTTAAATCCCACCATGGAATCTCTCTGCATGCAGAGGCCACTGGAGGTCTGAACCAGCCTGCGGGAATCTGCAAGAACAAGTGATTATTGGCAATAGATGAATGCATCCGACTTTAAAACTACGGCTGCATGTAGTCAACTCCCATACACACAGACGCGATTACTTTAATCAGAATCCAGCTCAGTGCAGTAAATGTATTGGACCAATGTTTAGAAAGTAGCTGCTATGGTAATGGCCTAAGAAGGAAAGGACCAAATAAATGGATATGCAGTCGGTGAAATTATCCAGTGAACACAGATCAGTGAAGTAAGAAATGGAACTGTAGCCACCACACTGCATAATCACTTCATTAAGACTCAAGTCAGCTTTTCTGAGTTTGCTTTTGAAAATGGAGTGGAGTTGGACGGCGAATGGGGTTAGAAAGACAAATCAATGGGGGGATTAGCACAAGAGGCCAGATGGTTCAGGGAGGGGGTTCAGGCAGAGGCCCGCGCACCCGGAGCAGGAGAGGAGAGGTAAGCAGATGGCAAATGAGAGGCCTCATAAAATCATATTACCACTGGTGTTATCATTGTCATGATCACAGGTGCCATCTGCAATAAAGGTGCTTATGTCGCACACTGGTTGCTGAAGGTCTGGGGGATGACTGATGGGGAAGGAGAGCTTCGAAACTAGAATATTTACTTGTTTGATCTCGATGATGGTAATTACTGAGAAGAGGATTGTCTCACTCAGCAATTCCCAGTTGTCTTGGTGCTGATTAGAATCTGAGTGATGTGATGTTGTGCTGCAGAAGTCATTTAGTCCTCTTAGTGTGTCTACATATTCAGTTCTTTGGCATGTTTTACCGATAGAGAATGCATCACTGATAACTTAAGGGGCTTTTATAAACTTTGCTTTTCTTCACCGTTTATTATAGAGTGCATTTAAATGATTATAATTATTTTTTAAAAACATTGAGATTTCTTGTTGTAAAACCTGCAGTACAAATATCCATGATCCCATTTCCTGTATGAACATTGATCCATGTGTGAGCATCCTTCTATAACTCGGAGGAAACTTTTTCCTAGAATGTCTCTTGTATCAACTCAACATTTAATCGTCTGACTTACGACAATTATGAGCTAAAAGCATGTTTTCATTTGACCACTGCATTTGATAACTTGATGCCTACACTAAGGAAAGTTTTGTGTCTTTAATTGTATAAAATCTAAACAATTTAAAATATATTTTTATAAACATATTTTCATGAAAAAAATATTTCTCAAGTTCTGTAAAAGTCAAAATAAAGTTTTGAAGGTGCTGACCAAGTCTCAGTATGGTCAGCATGTACAAAGCCCCAAAAATTATATAGAGCATTAAAGGCTCATATTTTATCCTTAGTTCCCATTAAACATTCAGTCTTTTAATATTAAAAGTTTCTAAGTTATTAATAGCTGAGTTATTACAAATTAAAATGTATTTATTTATAAGCGTTTATCCTGAAATTTACTTAAGGGTGGACAAAACGGGGGATTTGCTCTTGCAATGTGCCTCCTATCCACTCTGACCCTTCAGTCTCCTCCAGACTAGTGGCAGCAGCAATTAGCAAACACCTGGTTAACTGTGAGCCTGCTGAGCTCATCACGCAAACTACAACGCTACTCAGATGGTAGTAAACGGCATCCTGGAGAAGCATCGTAATGACGATGTGCTGAACGCAGGGCGTTGTAAAGAGTAGGAGCTTCTTAAAGAGACAGAAGCCGATTTCAAGACTATATAAAACATGAAAAAGACTCCATACAAAATGTGTTTGGGTGTATTTTGGATGCGACTCTGCATAGTTGCTCATCTTTTGCACACCAACTGTTTTAAGGACAACATTTTAACGAGGCTTTCTCTTGGCCACTTTTCCAAACAAACCTTGTTCAGTCTTTTTGATTCTACATGTCATGAGCCTTCAGCATAGGCTGACTGACCTTGGGGGGAGCTCAGTGGAATATGAGCTGTAGGAAACAGCCTTGAATGTTTTCCGCCGGTGAAGAATCCGCCTCGCTTTCACCGTCTCTCACTCGACTCCTAAGATTTTCGAAACGTCCGTCTGACCCTTCCTAGAACGATGGACAGCAGTGGCTTATGTAAGATCACTACTGACGTCTTTAAGCCCTTTACATTCTGCAAATGCACACCCCAATGCTACTGATGGGCAAATTGCCAAAATATAAGCTTTAATGGCAGTGCTGACAGCTGGTGATGATCGCTTTTTGAATTCATTTGACTAGCAGCACCTGGCTGCTTTGAACTCCCTTGTTTTCCATGGAAGCAGACCCCGTGGGCTTTTTTTTTTTAGTTGAAATCCGTCTACCTTTGTTGAGTTTGGCAGTACTCACACTGCATAGTGAACACTTGCCTGGTAGTTTCAATCTTAAATGCTTATTTTCCCTGAGTTGTTAGCAGTCTGTCTCTCAGAGGCAATCCCGTTTGAGTTCTTTCAAAGACTGCAGCACAAGTGTGTGAAGTGGCACGAGGAACTAATAGCTGCTGCGAAGCAAACGAATGGCTGTCAGTGGCTGAAGATTCACGTGAGGTAAGGCAGTGAGGAATGCCGAGCTGCGCAGATGAAAAAGTGAACAAGATTTACAAGAAAAGGAAAAAAAAAAATACGAGAAGCTTTCAAGATGAGGTCAGTTGAAAAACAGAAGAAGACCAGTTAATTTATAAAGCATCGATTCACAACAAATGTCATCCTGATGAATACCAGCTCCACTGAGTCTGCTTTGCCGATGCAAATTTTTATTCTAACTGCTGAATAACAAATATTAACTATAAGGGAAAAGGTTACTGTCGACTCCATTCTAGCAGTAAAGGCGGAGAATCCAACAGAAAATGAGATCATACGATTTCCCCTATTTATGCATTTTTCCATACATCCCTACACTTTATCTGAACTCAAAACAAAGTGCAAAACAGCAGGGATTTATTGCATTTATTGAACTTGGACTGGCTGATCACTGGCCAGAGTCAATAACATCATTTTAATTTAATCAAATCAGTTGACGATCTAAAGGAGTCCATCTTAAATCCCTCTTTCAATCTAATTATGTGGCACAGTGACTGTCGGCCACTTCAAATCAGTATCGGTCAAAAATAATGATGCAGGCAAAGAAACCCCTGCCAAGAATCTTCCACTTACAAAGTAATGTAGGGTGTGGCTGCTGTGAGAAGGCAGAAGGTGTCCAGCAAGGAGGCCAAAAAATAAAAAATAAAAAGTTCAATAGAAGTTTGTGTGGGAAGCAACAGATTGAGACAGAGTTGTTCTGTTTGAGGCATCTGGATAATCTTTTGTTTGGAGAAGAAAAGGCCAGCATTGACATAGTGCCAAGAGTGACCAGAGTGTGTGGGCTGTGGATTTACATGCACTGCTCAATATCCGTGCTGTGAAGGAAGAGTGAGATTCAGTCGACATTAAGAAGAAGCACTTTTCTCAAAACCGACGTACTGTTTTCAACTCTCCTCTTCAGTGTAGTTCAGCCGTGTCTGAAAAAGATCCGTCAATCCCAACGCCAGCGACGTCCTTTTTGTGCCACTGGCAGAATTTCTGGCTGAACGGTGCTTTTGTCTGGGCTTTGGTGAAATGAAATGTTTTGTTTCTTGCGTCTGCGCTGGAAACAATGAGACAATTGTGTCATGAACAAAGGATTAAAAACTAGAACAGAAACATCAGTCCATTTTTTATTATTTTTTTTGTTTGGCTGCCAGACGATCTGCTTGAAGTGCCTTGCATCAGTGACAGTGTAATGTCCATTAACGTGACAGTTTAAACACACCAGGAAAGAATATTGCACGTCGGCGATGGCTTTCAATCTGCTAGCGAATTTCCCACAAGGTGATCTTGAGAACCATAGGAGGAAATTAAAAAGATGACACAAGTGATGTCTCTGCATGGCGCTCTGCAATTATGTATTCAACATATGCACGCAGAGATTTCTTTGTACACCTATATGCTCTCGCAGTCTTATAACAGTTGTCAGTCATGATAGCCTCATATTTCCCTGAAGCCTCCGTGTGAAACATGCCTGGGTCACGAGGAATCGTCAGGTGGGTGTGTGTACAGGTACGCGCCACAAATCTGAGCGTGCTGTTCAAGCTGGCGCATATTAAGATATTTGTCATGTATTGCATTGAGGCTGTGTTGAGCAGCATTACAATGTGGATGGGGACTTCCTTTGATGAATAATAGAACACATTTATAGAGCCTTCCAGGGAGCCTAGATACCTAGCAGGAAAAAAAAAAGAAAAAGAGAAAATCTGTTGAAGGAAATTTTTGAGAGCAAAGTTTCATGAATAATTGAAAAGTTTTTTTTTTCTTTTAATTTGCATAATCTCACCTTCTTGAAGGTCACATCTGCTGTTGTTATGTTTGTGCCCTTAAAATGGGGGAATTGAATTATAGCTCATTGTTTGGCTCGGATCAGTCGCTGCACCCAGAGCAGCGACTGCCTTCCGTTTATCAAAGACGACACGTTCTAGTAAAACATAGACAAGATGTCAGCGGATGTCAGCACAACCCGGAGTAAATCTGCGCTTTGGAAAGGAAAAAACAAAACAGCTTTAGCTACAGATGGGTGGAGTTGAAAACTGAAGTCCCAAAGATACAACAGGAACGTCGGAAACGTACAGGAATTCAAATTATTATAACATATAATATATTATAACACTTAAAGAATCTTTCCAAGCTTAAACTCTTGAACTCTGATGTCTGGCGCTTGTTCTTAATCCGTTTTTGCCTTTTGACAGGCCCAGCACGGTCGGGCCAGAGTTCAGCTGACGTAGTTGTGAGACGTTCATTTTCGCTCGTCCCCTTCAAGTCACACCGAGCCGAGCTCCTGTGAAAACCCTCCAGCTGACGAATCACACGTCACGGTGTTCACAGCAGCATGGTGAACGCAACAATCATGGCAGACAACAACGACTATTTTGAGTTCACAAGTTTGGAGGAGGAGGAAATAATGATGGATGAGCTGAAACATCTCATTTTATTTTATTTTATTTTTATTATTAATAGCCGAAAAAAGAACATTTGCCCACTGAATCGGACAAGAACCGACGCAGCGGGAGTTCAGTTTCGGTCCAACGCTACGCACTTTCTCACAGCCCTGGAGAATTACTCTGTTTCTCTGCATAAACAAACACTCATAAAAATTCTGACCAATCAGAATTTCAGTACTCCCCTGCAGGACTTTTGATATCATTCATTAAGGAACACCAGGATTTCATAAGTTTTCAGATGTCATAATGAGACTTGTACGCAACTGGTTTACTGTGATAAAACGTTCTTTTAGTTTCTGGTGGCCTCCCTTGGTGGAGAGGAGTCTCTGCAAAACTTTGCCATTTTAAGTCCTGAGCATTTTAAATATGATGACTGTGAGGATTAGAGTTTTTCTGTGTTTATTTGAGGTTTCTGTGTCTTTTGAGTTTCCGTGTTGTCCTGTCTACCCTTTGATTGTTCCCTGGTTACCCTCTGTGTATTTAATGCCACCTGTGTTTCTGTCTGGTCTTACGTCTTATCAAGTCTAGTCTCCCGTCCGTCTTTCATTTTGTTCCAGTTGGTGAGCTTTAGCCTTCTGCTCTCTCTGTGCTGCCTGGATTATTGGACTTTGTGTTTTCTGAAATCTACATTAAAATCATCATTTCATTCTCTACACTTGGGTCCGCTGCTTCTGCCTCACCTCATCTAACCGCCAATCATGACAATGACACTATAAACTACTTTAAACACATGATATGTACCTTTGTTTTTGTGAGTGAAATGTAAAACTTAAACTTGCAGTAAACGGCAAAACTGGTTTCTTTTTCAAAAGTGAGCAAGGTCACTTTCATAATATCTGATGGATAATATCTGATGGTTGTCAAACTGACTCCAGCCTGAAGAGTCATCTCACTTTCACATCATTACGTGCAACACTTAGAATTTTGCGTTATGGAAATCGGCCAGATCAAACTCAAGTAACAAAGGCGTTTGCTGGTCTGTCTATTAAAATAATAATAATGATGGTGTTTATTATTTAAACGTCATTGGCTTGGGTTAATTTTGTATAAAGAGCAGACAAGTCACATGTTCAATAGCTGCATTTTCTTTAGAGACGTACACAACACTTCAATATTCTGCTAGTGTTGAAAAGACACAATTTTGCAACTGCAGTGTTTCCACTAAATGAGTGCAATTTGTTGCTGAAAGCAGAGGCATTTTAGAAACTCGAAAGGTTTCTAAAATGAGTAAAAAAATATAATCCATATCAACAACTTCCCTCATTTTCTCCACACATTTCACACTCTGCCTTGTGTGGACCAGTACTATTTCCTTTTTCATTCCCTATGCAAGAGGCTAGGAGGCAGGGCACAGTAAATGTAACTTTGCCATTTTGGATCCTTACCTAAACAGGTAAAGATGGCCGAAAGCTTCTCTCCTAAAGAACCATAAAAAAAAATCAATTAAGGAAAGGAGAAAAACCTTTGATGATGTCTCCATAGAAGATGTTTATTGGTGACGATTTGGAGTCTGACAGTGATTTTGAATAATAGGATGAGATGGAAGAGCAGCTAGATCCAAAGCAGAGACGAGCCAAAAGAACAGCCTGTAAGCAAATTGTCTCCAGGACCAGAATAAGCCCAAGAGCCGTGAAGAAAAGAAAGCATACTGATGTAAAATATTAAAAATGGTGAAAATGAACGGCTTCTTGCCTTGCAAATTGGCCGACCTGCCTGTGTCATAAGTATGCAAACAGTGTCACCATAGCAGTCATTCTGTGGAGGACATCATTATTTTAAAGCTTTTATATCCTAGGTTCCATCCAGAAAATGATTCAAGATTTTCTCTTACTTAGAAGGATAACAGGGCTTTGGAAGGAGGAAGGAGATGGACAAGCAAAGCTCCGTCCCTGGTGGGTTAAAGGGACAGTCTGTTCAGTAAGGCTGATGAATTGTCTAGCAGTGTCAGGCTGAGGACCACTTGACCCATTAAACACTCAGGGACCACCTATCTTGAAAATGTCCCGTGTGAACACAACATCGTAATATATACAAACTTTCACTTTTGTGTCAGATCTTTCTTTCTGTCGCTATTATTTTAAGCAATCCTTTAGTATTTGTATGCTAACTGTGCGTGTCACACTTTGAGTTTATGTCACGACTCTAGAGTGACAGGAGTTTGTATGTCTTCGTCTTTTGGTGTTTGAACTCACTTTAATGAGCAAAATATGTTCAGGTGTGAACATATTGTTTTACTTACAGTAGATCGTTGCTATAATGTGATTGACTTTGGAGAGATAATTTAAATTTGAGTAGAAAGTTAGTTTTTTTTAAGTTTCTTTAGGCTCTAGTGGTCTGTTTTTGAAAGCTGAGGTAGGAAAGTAGGTAAAGAGAGAGGAAAGACATTCTGCAAAGGTCACCAGGCCGGGAATCGAACCCGCCTTGGCCAACTTAACCCCTGCGCTACCACAGCACCAACAATTAACTATGAAGCATAAAAGGCAAATATATACCATATTTGTTGCTTGTAACTAAGATGAAGTAGATATTTTTAGTAGTTGAAGAAAAAGATGTTTTGAACTGAAAAAACCCAAAATGCTCCATGTCCAACAGACTCTCAAACACTGGCTGAATAACAAATAAATGAACACAGCAGTTTGCAGTGTGAATGTTGCCTTTGTGAAATGTCTTCCCAGGGTAAATAACAAACAGACTCGACTTGCCGTTCCTGAGTGAAACATCAAATCCAGCTACCTTCTCCCACTGCTCTTCAGTTCAGTTCTGGTTGCCCCCACGTTGGAACACGAATTTCTCGTCCTGACAATTCTCCTGAAACAGAAACTGTGTGTGCAACAAAATGTGTTGTATATTGCTTTCCAATATATTTTTTTAAATGAACCAACAAGAGCCATTACTTTGAGCTACAGCAGCCCCTTTGACTCGAAAACACAAACTAGCCATTGTGGTTAATAAGAATCAGTGAGTCATGCTTTCCTGTCCTGCACCTGTTTTAGTAGATACTGATGACTGCAAGCAGGCAAAATCCCAAAGGAACTGCAGATATCTGATTGCTTTGAGCAGGATGTTGTAAGGTGGTTCTTATGATCTATGAAATTACATTTACAATTTTTCTTTCTTGTTTGCAGCATTTGAAAAACAGAATGTGCCATTTCACGGTGGTAAGCAATGCTTTTTACTGAGTCAATCACTGGTGGTATTATAATGGGTAATCAGTGTGAAAAGTGATCATTTCTACAAACTAGAGACGACTGTCTCTGCTTCCTGTCATCAGAGTGTAAAGTAATTGTTCCCTGAGAGGATTGTTGAGCAGAATTGCAATTGGCATCGGCTTTCCGTAAATCTGATTTTCTCTTTCCACCAGTCTTAAGAAAGCCCCGAGTATTGGAAAGGCTCTTAAGGTAATCTTAAGAGATCTTGCTGCCGTGTGTGGTGTGCTCAGAGTGATCCGGTCCGCTCTGAAGGAATGCTCTGATCTGAAATCACATTCCACGTGTCCAATCAAAAAGCGAGGTGACAGAAAAATGGAGGGCAATCCAAAATGCATAGAAGACAAAGCAACCGCCGTGGTGGACCATAAAGTCTAGTGGGTGTGTGCTTTTATGGTATTTTTCTCTGTTTCTACATAGTTAATCATTTATCATCACATGGCCGACTTCTTCCAAGTCGGCCATGTTTGTTTACTCTGAACTTACGTTTGGTCTCAAGATGCTTTGAGAGATTTCCTGTCTGACATCTGAACGTTGGTGAGTGAAACTGGTTTGTGTGTTGTGTTACTCCTGCCGTGTGGCTCGACACCGCAAGACCAAACCTGTCATACCGAAGAATTATTTTATCATTATGTGTGTGACTGCTCAAGTTTTGAAAAGAAAAATAAAAAATCACCCAACAGTTTTAAAATCTTGTCATGTGAAGCAGGCGTTGAGTTGCTTTCAGTCGGTAAAAATGAGTTGAATAAGAAGAAAAATCCCTGCTTTCTGATTGGCAGAGATCTCCGTTTAGAATTTGACACTTTTCATGAGACGTTTTGAGTGACGTGAAGGTGTTGTCACAACAAGAAAGGAATTATACAAAATTTAGATTTTGTTTATGTGCCAATTAGAAGAAACACTGACTTCTGACATCTGAAGTACAAACTGTAGACCATGTTGGTGTAATTAAGTGGTATGTGGGAAGTTTTCCATCTGTATCTCCATAGCAATGTCACTGTGACGTCCGCCCCCTTCTCAACATTTCTCAAGATAGGTTAGAAAAGAGCATACCCCTGCAGTGTCTGTCTGAGATGAGGAGAGAAATGGCCTCTGAGAAACTACTTAGGAATGATTCAAACAACGCAGTTCAGATTCAGATGTGCTGCCCGTCTTTCAAAGTCCAAAAAAACCAATACTAATGGGATCTGATGGCATCTCTAGGAAGCAGGGCCAATCTCTAAACTCCAAGGGCTCAAAGGATCAATTGTTAATCTCCCAGCACCAAACTCTGAAAATGTATTCTTGTGCTTGTCTTTGTACATCTGGAAAGGAATGGAATAGAAAAAAAGAAAATGTATAAAGCCTGCGCATTTGTCTCAAAACGGAAGATTGCACTAGTGAGTTTAACTATTACAAATACTAGAGTCGACACGTTGCACTGATGCCAGTTTTAATCCTGCTTTTTAAATAAAGACCCATCAAAGTGCTGAACGTTGACTCAATCTGTGTCATGCTGTGCAGTCACACACAGTGGAGGACATCAACTGTACTCCTGATCACTGGTCAGTGCATGGTTCTGCTTCCAGAGCTTGTCTCTCAGGTCAGCTGCTATCAATTCAGTTCAGCAGAACTTATCAGGCTGGTTTGGCAGCCATTTTGGCTGTTGGAGATGATGTATCCCCAAACCTTTTTCGTACTCAATCATGAATTCCTCAGGAGAACATTGAGGCAACGGGGGTCAGGCCTCGTTCGTTGATCATCCTGAAAGATTCCCTGGATTGTATTACTCTATCGTATTGGTTGTGCTCATACTACCTGAACTTTTTTCATCTTGTCACAGACCTTGATAAATATATTTTGGATTAGAGACAAAACTTTAATTGTGAAGTGGAAGAGGAAAAAAAAAAGAATGATAAAACATTGATTTCAAGTGTTTTCAAACCTGAAAGACAATACTTTTCTTTCATCCATCCTCTTTGCTGGCACTAAACTGTAAGTTTATCTGTGTGCAACTTGTTCTCAATGTTCGCACGGCTGTTCTGTTTGCAACATGCTGCAGTAACAGATTCATTATCGCCTCTGCTGGCTATTTAATCAAATTTTCAGTTTCTGTGGTTACATTTACGGCACGTTTAAATATAAAGTTTCCGTCGATGGTGTAATTTTGAGACGCATTTCTTAAATGAAATTAGCAGAAGGTGAAGAAAATCAACGCCTCCCCATTCTACATGTATAATTTTGCTCAAAGGGACTTTTATCAGAGAATATTAGCGGTCAAATCATGTATCATGGTTTTAAAATCCAAAGTTATTTAATACAGCTTCCATTTGAATGTAGTGATTATTATAAAGCTGCAAATAGCATGAGCAGATTATGTTCTTAACATCCTATAAACCATGAAGGCAACACTGACCGCATTGTTTTTTGCTTTTACAGTAAAACATGCAGAGCTGGACTTTTTAAATAAATTTGCATAAATAGTTCGTTATTTATCTTTCGTTTGTTTTCACCTTTATTGTTTTGCTTGGAAGACCATTGTGGTGAGATCAGGAGATCTTTTCTAAAAACAAATCTAAAGTAGATAAAGTAGATAAATACTCTGTGAAGAACTTTATCAATGTCATGAGACGACGAGAGCTAATGGCTTCCACAGTTTTATCTTAAAAAGTGCAGAGCTGTGTTTTCACAACAGTGTTGTTGGTATTAAAATCTGCAAAACCATGCATTAAATAAAACCCCATGTATTTATTAAAAACTTTACCACCTGGAGCTCTTCGTCTCACAGAGGCGACTCTCCCGCTTGGGACTTTGGAGAATTCTCCCAATAACTCTATTCCAAACAATACAAACAATTCTAACATGAAAATAAGAGTATTTCTTTCTTGTGCTTTTTTTCCCTCTTGGATGACACTTTACTGTTGTCATTAAGTGCTAAAGCTGCTCCCATCTGTACCATTTGTAGACCAGAATGTGTGTGTGGAGTTTTTCCACATCAGGCAGGAAAGTAGCTGTGGTGTTTACTAGGTGGTTCCAGAGTCAATACAAAGAAAAAGTCAAGATGAAGACATGCATCTCAAGTGAGCCGAATGGATGCCTGTGTGAATTCTTCTGTGTGTTTCACTGCATTGTTTTCTCTGAATGTATGTAAGATAATTGTAAAAACATTTCCATTTCACACTGAAAATAAGACAAGTGAAAGGAGAGCCAGAGCTGGGAAAAACAAAAAAGGGAGTGAATAATGGAGTTCTCAAGATTGTCTCTGCAGTATTTGTGTATTGTTGTTCTCCGTTTCTACTCTTTACCCCGGCAGAGTGTTAGAAAGTGCAGCTTCAAATTCTCACTGTCAGAAATCCAATTGCAGCCGTTTGGAATGAACCAGATTGATGACGCTGAGAAAATCCCTTCTGCACAGTAAATAAAGCTAAAAAGGCCACACATTGTCCTATGTTTACATTTCTTTTAAGTTATGCTGTCTTCAATGCGTCCTAAAAAAATATCTGGACACAATTTTTGTTTCTTAGTGCATACCTGCCCCTGGATTATTTATGTGAAAGCTGGTTATGATGTGTTGCACTTGCATGTTAAGAGTCATGTCTCATGCCCAATATAAGATATTTTTACACCGCTATGAAGCCAAGAGCTATTTATATAAAGAAAATTAAAACCAGCTCTCCCTCCTAAAGGACAAATTACCTCTTCTATCTGACTCACTCCTCGGCTCATACGCACGTTATTATGCAGCGCTGCTGAATGGACTAATCCTTCATGTTAAAGGCTCATATTATTCCGTCACTGGCTATTAAGTTAGTGCGACATTTATTCTGTGCATTAATCACTTGCATTTGATGATCCATTGTGTTTAACCTTGACTGCAAGACACAGAGAGGTAATTCCTGTAGCTGTTTTCACTTTTTCTAAGCTTGCTGTGCAGTGGGTCGTTGTCGGCGCGTCCGGGATCCAGGAATGTGTTATTACAGATTCATTTGCTCATGGATGATGTTGTCCAAACGTAGCATCCTCAAAGATCCACTAAATGTACATTTAAAGTAGAATATGGTGACCAATTAAGTGATGTTTGTCACTTAATTGACAAACATCATGAGAAAAATAAGCTGTTCTAAAACCCAAGACCAACTAACCTACCACGTCTTTAGACTGTCAGTGTCCTGGGAGAAGAGCAAATATGATTTAACACTAACCAAAAACGTAAGACGATTTCCGACGCCGATCTACCTACCAAGTGAAGCTAGACGTAACCAAACAGATTGAAATATAGGATTTTTTGTCAAATGAAATGAACTAAACGGAGTCTTCCTCTGAAACATTACTCACGGCATGACTCTCTTTCATTTAAAAGCCATATAATCTCTTGAGATTCAAGGAATGAAAAAAAACAACTAAAGGATGGATGTAATCTGTTATATTACGTGAGCGTTAGAAGCTTCCTGATTGCTTTTTCTTTTCATCTAAAAAAAAAAAAAAAAAGACTCCCAGTACAAACACAGTTTGTGCAACATGGTTGGAATAAAGGCTTCTATCCCCCGTGAAACGCTGCTGTTAGGCTGACGAGAAATTCTGAGCTTAAGACACATGTAAAAATGTAGCTGATGAGAAAAGCGGAATCTGTTCAAATTCCATTACAATAAATGCATATATAACGGACCAGTGCACTTGTGCCCATTCCATAAATATTTAAACAGGCCCACTCAGAGTTCGAGGCCTACAAGATTTGGGTGACACACAAACACACACGTGCGCACGCTCACTGGAAGTGTCATGTCTCACTAAGGCAATTACGATTTGAGGAATTTCTCATGAGGCTTACCCCCACTACTCGACTAAGCAAATACCTTTATATCTGAAGAAAAAAATGAGATGGAGTGGATGTTGATAAAATAAGGCCCAGGTGCACTGAAGCGCCAGGATGTAGTAAATCAGCCATAAAATTAATTTTTGGAAAGTGTATGCTCAAGGCTACTTGTGTAAGAAATCTAGGACCTATTGTAGTGAGGAACTGTCATTTGCATCAGGGATATCTCCTGTGATTTATCGCCCGCGATCAGCTGGTTCAGTCACTTTACGCAGGTCCCACAGAGAATGGGGACATGGATACCGGTCAGTCTGTTTGCTGCAGGATTTTAACTCATCATTTAAAACTTTTAAAGGGTTTGAAACAGCCGCGAAGGTGTGGGGTTTCCGTGACAAATTCAATGATTGTTCAAGGTTTTCGTGTTTCAAAGTCTGCTGCTCCTTCACATGTTCACATAATTGATTGGTGTCTCGGTTGACATCAGGCAACATCCAGAAGTTGGATTTGAACAAAACCGGAGATGCTAATCAGCTGCTTATATTTCTAAACACTCTGCAGTGTTGCCATGGTTACGCATCCTAATAATTGTCTGCTCCAAAAGAGTAGGAGCAAAAATCCTTCCAGCTACACAGCATCCAAAATCAGAGGGAATAATTGCTCAATTCGCAACGCCTCAGACTTAAACATCAAGTTTTCATAGTCTACTGTAAAAACAAATCAGTATTGATGTTTGAGAGGTACTCTAACTTTAACTGGCTTTGTGTTAAAATCCAGGAGCCTGATTACTGATTCCTTTGGGGAGTTCTCTTCTGTACAACATTGCTTTGATTTATTTGAGTTTGCTGACATCATGTGCCACTTTTGCCATCACTATGCAAAGTAAAACTTGCCCAGAGCAACAAAAAGGGATTTCATAAATATGTACAAGGTAAAATGTTTTATTACGAAAGCTTAAAAAAAAAATGTATAGGTGGTGCGAGGATCAACCAGCGAATTCCTACCACCATTGTCCAACAAAAGAAAAAAATACAGTACTGTTGAATAAGGGGAGCCTTTTCTATCATCTGACAATGAAAATGGATAGGAAGCATGCTTCCTATCTTGTTACTTATAAAAGTCTGCAAATTTTGCATAGCCACTTCCAGAATAAATTTCTCATTGCATCCATAATCAAAAGAGGAGAGTCACATGTTGCACACCTCTGATATAACCCGTCCCAGATTAATGGGGAGCAGCAATTGCTTGTCTTTGTGACTCCTAATGTAGTTGCTCCTTGGCATTGTTTTAACACACACCTGTATGATCCAGATCAGGGGTCAATTGGGGTCAAGCTACGTCACAGAAGAGTTGAAAAGGCCACAAATCGCAAGTGACATTTTCATGCCCATTTTGGGTCAAAATAATTGAAAAAACACAACACAGCCCAGACTTTTGACATGTTTACCAAAACGCTGCTTTCATACAAGCAGAACCTGACTGTGACTTTTCAGTGCTTTGAGAAACTGAGCGTAATTTGCACAGCGTGGTACCAGCGCAGCGAGGGGGCAGATAATCGTCACTGTGCTCTCTGTGGAGCAACAGACATACAATACAGCAGCTGAAAGAGCATCGGGGTGGAAATGGCTTCTGTTGCAGCGGGCCAAGATCCGTCTATTGTAAAATAAAACTAGTGATCCAGATCCAGGTAGTCTGGTTTAAACTCTCTGAAGCATGTCTGTGTTAAAGGTTTCACTCATCCCATCTGCCGCTTTGTTACCATAAAGTTTCTCAAAGAGAGCAAGTACAAACGGTGACATCACATAGCTGAAGAGAAATAAATCATGATTTGTACTTTAAGCTTCAGGAGCGCATTACTTGATACTTTCCTTCTGACCTATTTTTGTTTTTCTTTGTAAGAACGACACAACTCTTTCTTGTACAATATTTTTGGTTCGAACCACTGCACAAACATTCCTATGTTTAATCTTTTACAATATATTATTTTTGTCCTTAACATTGTTAATCCCATTTTATATATTCTCAGCTCTTGAAAAGATGTTTATTCTTTTTGTTTTAATCAGTATTATTAACAGACATATAATATCTTTAGTCATGCCTTTGAGTGATTCGTTCTGCTTTAATCGATCATCTACTGCAGTGGTTCCCAAAGATTTTCTGGGCCCCCCTATGGATTACAGTAAAATCCCCCCACAAAAAAGAAAAAAAAAATCAACTGGGCTCACACACCGTTCAACCAGACATAAACCTAGACACATATTTTGTTTCCAAACTCCACTGAAGTTTATTTCACACTTCAGGTTGCAACAAAACAAACTACAAACCATCTTTACAGTGAGACACTTTTGTGACTGTTTTTTTTTTTTTTTTCATCCATTCTTCTTTCTGCGCCCCCCTGCAATGGCACTGTGCTCCCCCTAGGGGGCGCGCACCACACTTTGGGAACCACTGATCTACTGTAAGTTCTCAGCTAGCAACTCTGGAGTTCTAATTATCAAACGGTTCTCTTTTGGTATTTGCTATTAGAAATGTGTAAATATTGATAATCACTAATGTCTGTTTAAAGATTAGCTGGCAGAGTTAAACTTAAAGATAATTTAAAAACAAGAGCTCTTGGCCCTCCCTTAGCTCAGATATTTAAATATTATTTTATCGGTCAAATCAATTCAGTTTTTATTTTAATAGGGCCATATTGCATAGAGTTTTACGTAATGTGAAAAGAAATGCTTTCCCTCTTTAAGCTAACATTGGTTTGGAACTACAATTCGTACATTTAGATGCATCAACATTATCAGCGGAATAATTGTACAGTATTTTTGTAAATAAAGTTTTTCAAAAAATATATTTTGTGACACATAAGCAAATCTTAGCTGGATTTGCATTTGCTTCATATAATATTGTCCTGACACGGACAAGATTTCAGTTTTCCTGCACAACTGTCTTGTAGTTTCCCTCATTTGCACCATCTTTTCTGTTCGTACTCATTCTGATTGCAGGATTTAATTAGTTGTTTAAATATATTTTTAATACGCTAACAGCACCATTTTGTACTTTCCAAAACAGTCTGTGGCAACAGACTGCTTGCTGAAAAACTCAAATTAGGGCGAGCGAGAAAAGAGATCATGCATTAAACTGAATAAAGAAAACAAACTATAGCCTCATCTATTTCAGTTATCCCTGACTGTCACAACACCTGAATCTCACTTGGCTGGCTGAATGTTCCCTTTTGCTAGCTATTAAAGTTTCAAAAACTTTCTGTTCGTTTCTGGTTAAGGAGACGATGCGAGTCTGTTGGCTCCTTTTGAGACATTTATTCAGGAACATCAGAACAGGTAGAACAGGTCAAGCCCCAGGCTGGAGAAAGGCAATGTTCCAACATCCGGAGCGCCGTTTTAAACCTTAGGATGCCTTCAGCCAAGATATGCCTCATGTGTTAGTTCCATAGTTGTTTCTTGCTCACTGGTACATATGGGACAGTGATGGTGATGGTGATAAGACTTCGTCCTGCTCCACCCGCCTCTGTCGGTGTGTCCTTGGGCAAGACACTTCACCCACCTTTCCTGCTGCTGGTGGTCAGAGGGCCTGGAAGTGCAGGTGCATGGCTCCTTTCAGACTGCCCAGGGCAGCTGTGGCTGCTATCCTGTATCTCACCACTATCGGCATGTGAATGGTTATATGAATGGGTGAATGACTGAATGGAGTGAGAAGCGCTAAACAAGTACAGACCATTTACTACAATTAAATGGGAGGCGCTCACTGCACTGTGGTGATTCTCTGCTCAGTCCACTAGAACCAGTTAGGTAGACTTATGCAGAATTATGGCTAATTACTTTAAAGGGGGTGAATATTTATGGAGTTGTTTACTCTATGTTTAATATATTTATTTAAATGTCACGATTTTATTGAAATCTCTTTTCACTTTGATGGTAAATGTTTTTGTCGAAAAACCCTAATTTTGTCGATCATGACTGATTTGTAAAGGTAATTACAAATCAGTAATTGTAATTGCTTTGCGATCCAGAATGTATTGTGGAGAAATAATATATTTATATGCTTTTTCTCCATAATATTGGGGCTGTCACCCCACTGAAGATCGGGGACTTCATTAGGGAGAATGTTAAGCCTCCTGGCTCAATATTGTGTTAATCCAGGAGGTCCTGCTTAACATAATGTGCAAGACCATGCAAGGGCACCATCAGAGGCCAAACAAGAGTTTAAGAAAAACCTTTTGAAATTACAAGTCACCTGTTGGATAAAAGAGACAGAAATAATCTTAGAACTCCCTTCCTTTGGATTTCTGACCAGATATGATCTCCCACATCCAGACAACAGGATGTTGAAACTGTGACTGAGATGTTTACGTTGCTGGTGCTCACACACCGTGGCAGTTGTTCAAAACTTTTAAAAAGCCATTAAGTAGCTGCAGCCCAAGTTGAGAGTACCTGAATACATAATGAGACAGTCAGTTGCCAAAACACATGGGAGTGCTCAACGCTGTCCTTAACCCACTGGGACAGTGGATGTACTCTACACAGACCTCAGTGCCACCTGGGCCTCCCGGGAACAAGACAGACACCACTCATCTGACTGAGACAACAATAACTTGACTGCACTGAATGACCTCCGCGGTGCAGTCAAGTTCTCCAGAGTCCTGCTAATGACCTGATTATTTCACTCAGGTGTGTTAAAGCCGAGATGCATCTAAAGGTTGCAGCACACCCGCCGTCGAGGGCTGCAGTTGTCCTATATTCAAACAATGCAGTCAAGTTTAGTTTCTTCTTTGAATTTGGTGAAAAGTGTTCTGTCTCAGGGAAATCAGCCACTACACCGAATCTCTGACCTGCAGTATTCGCTCCTACTTGATGAACACGCAGAGACAGTGTTCATCAACTGTCTCTGACAGTACAACAGGTACAACTAAACTTAATTTAGTTGTACCTGCTCTAACTACACAGGGTAACTAATAATTGCTTTTGCAAAAATGAGGGAACTTATCAAGCCAGCCATAAGTCAGTCGATGAGGTACAGATGTGTGTTTATTGATATTTAGAGTTTCAGCTGTTACCTAAAGGACGTTGATTTCAAAGTGACAGTCTACAAACATGAAATTACTTTGTATCAATGTTCAATACAAATATAACCTTGCAGCAGCAAGAGTATCTAAGATTATTCTGTCTGTTTTAGAATGATTCTTATTCTCTGCTGCTTCTGTATTGTCAGCAATACAGCAGCATAGAAGTCGATGGGAAAGTGGTTATTTTTCTCATTCGTATTTTCTACCAGCAGCACAGTCATAACCATTGTTTCACTCAAATTTTAATGTGATTTTATTACGGTATTAGTAAAGGCAATATGGAAAGAAACACGAAAGCTGGAGAAATTTGATGATTTTCTTTTTGGAGTTCAGGCTGGCTGGGACAAGTCTCTTTAATCTTCTCAGACATTATGGAAAAAACAAAACAAAAACAAGGGCAGTTGAAGGTTAAAAGGGGGGAAGAGAGAATATGATGATTCCCCGTGTGCAAGCTATAGACTTAGGTTCTGTTAAACTGAAGGGTGAGATGGGACAGGAAGTGGCTACACATGGTCCTTTTTTCCAAAATGTACATTTTCTAATTCCACTAATTAATTTCACCAACATGTGTTGCCTCTAAATGCCTGCATGTATGCTATTTTGAGGTTATTTCCAAGGAATTGCATCATAGTTAACCTTAAAATGACAAAGGCAGCATGTTCTGATAGACGTGCTCTATCAGAACAGACTTCGCCTGGTTGAAATAATAATAATGTAACCAGGGTGTTTTCTTAGCATGTGGATCCACGATGTCACCATCAACCCACACAGTAACCCCCATCATCACTAACCCAATTCACATAGCCACTATTGGTGTGTATCAAATTATGTTTGACTTGCGGTGTTCTTCATGGGCCATAAAGTTCCATCAGTGATTGTGTTTTACATAACACCGGATCCCCTCGTTATGAATAAGGTGAAATAAAACTGTTTAGAGGAGCTGTGGATTCCCCCCAGCAGCTCGTATGTGATTATTGCATATGAACAAGTCAGTAAGGTAATTATGGCACAGAAATACACATCAGACAGTTCTACTCGCTGCACAGCTTCAAATAAACAACATGTCAGCACCCAAAAATCTTAAGCCTTACAAAACATCTAAATACCAGCGGGGGTTTTCCACAGGCTGTATCCGTCTTCTCCCCTTCATTTGTCAGAGGATGGCAAGCCTGTTTAGACACAGAAATGAGCAATTCAACTAAACTGTTCCAAGCTAGTTTTCTTTATTGTAGTAGTTTTCCAAGCATCCTGGAAAACCTTAAGGACTGTGACAATGATGATAGTCACGTCGTGATTCTAATTTGAATGGCAAAGCCAAAGCAAAGCTAAGAAACGAGAAAGTTAAAAGAGCCCATAAATCAAATGTCAGTGAAGCAATTTCTCATTTTAGTGAAGTCATTGTCAGGGCAACAATTGCTGATAAGATGCACAAGGTCATGCGCAAAATTAGGACTGTGTGTCTTGTTTTTGGAAGCTCTTTTTTACGCCGCAGAAAAAAAAGAAGAAGAAAAAGACAGCCATAGAGAACACGAAGAAAGGACATGAAGCTGCAAAGAGACGCAATGTGGGAAAAAGCAAGGTTGAAGACTTACAATATGCTTCAGGTTTCTACCGTCAAATTACGTCATTTAGATTCATGGCACGCATAAAACTGATGATGTACGTGGACTAACAGTGTCCCAGGAAACTCGGCGATTAAAATATCAATGTTATTCATGTCACCTTCAGGGTGGGTGCACACCTGTTTATGTGATGCCTGGTTCTGGTGCTTTTTAGTATCCCTTTTCGTGCGGCTTTTTATTGACCGTGTAGGCAACTGCTTTCGATTGGCCTGGTGTTTGAAGATAAAGTTGCCAGTTTGTTGGGAGGAACTGCACAACAAGCAGAGGAAAAGCAACTTTGGTATTCAGATGGTTTGGAATTTTGACGAATTAATTGGACATTTTTGCAGTCGCCTGAAAAAGTCAAAATAAGATCCTTAAAATGAAAAAAAAAAAAGGAGGACATTGTTTACATTTTAATGACTCGCCTTGGCTAACAGGATCTGCTTGTATCCCTTTAAAATGACACGGAGAAATGAGAATTCCAGTTATGGGTTTATCTAGGATACTGTCAGACAAACAAATGCATAACCTTCTGTGAAGCACTGGAGCATGCAGCCTTCTGCAGGATACAATAAAAATGTTGCTAATGCAGCTGAGCTGGAGAACTTGAGATGCATTTATTAAAACAGCTGTGTGCCACGGAGTCGTGATTCGATGGAACCGAATTGTGACTCTCCTTTGGCCAATCAATGCCAAATCAGAAAAAACACAACTAAATAAATCACCCGCTCTTTAGGATAATGAAACATGATCTCAAAATGCAAAACGTTAATTGTTTGTTTTTCTCTTTGGTTTTTTTTTCCAGGTAAGTGGGAAAAAAAGAGAAAAAAAACAAAACAACAACTGCTGAAGCTGATTGAAAGTGGACTGCCTTCAGGTATCACATTCAGCCACTCACCAGACCCTGGGAACCACTCAGCTGTCGCGCTAATAGAGCTAATTGCTTTGTGAAGTTAACATGTGGACTGAAAATCAGGTGGCTTGATGGAATAAAACCTGGCAACAACTTGACTGAAACACTTCCATCTCACCAGCACACAAAGACGATCTGTTGCACTGCAACACTGAAAACAGCTTAGGAATATTGCATACCTTCACTTAGCCATATTGTTCCAGTCAGCTGACAAAGTGTTTTAAATTTCTTGTTACTCGTAAGCAATGTTGTAAGAAAAGGAAGTTTTGCAGGATTCGGGATTTGTTTAGCAGTCAGTTAAAGTGCCTGACTCTCGAAAGTAAAACGATTTTCAAGTTTTCTTAAAATATTTGTTACAACTCTGCTGATATCATTCAGCATAGCTACAAAATAATCAACTCTCAATATGTTCTTCCTTTTTTCAGTTTTGGTGATTTAAGGGCTTTTATTTTGTTGACTAAGCAGCGATAAAAGTAACGAGTCAAGTTGACATGTCCAGATCATTAGCACACAGGCTGTTTGTTGCACTGCAGTATGTTTTATTCTAAATATAACATTAATTCAGAATACTCTGAACAATTAGAACCCATTTCAATAGGATTGTCTGTTAAGAATAAGGTCAAAATAAATAATCATAACCAATATTTAGATAAGTATTTTTAGGCAGAGCGAGGTTACGACAGTTCTGATTCCAAAAGGACAAACATTCACCAACCTCAAGAGACTTCTGCATAAGCTGATGTTTTTGCTGTTGGGATTTCAAGGGTTTTAGCGACTGCTGTATAGTCAATAAGTTAATCTGTAACTATTTGTAGTGTACATATCATAATGCATCCAGCACATTGTTTCCATGGTTTTCACTGTAAGCCGTTTCAAAAGATCTGTTTACAAAGTAGACAAATCTATTGTGAGTTTACACTCTGCAGCATAAACCCACATTACACTGATAGTTATGTTTTTACGAGTTTAGATGATATTCCCCTTTAATACCTGGTTTGTAAAGTTCAGAACGCAGTATATGCGCGTTCCTAACCTGTTGTGGATGTTTAAAAGAGGGTTAGTCTCAGTTTAATAAAAATGCTGATCTCACCACTTCAAACAAAACTTTGTCACTCATCCTGTTGAATATAAGCAGACCCTTGTTGTGATAGTAAAAGATCCCTGACAGACTAGAAAGATTCCTCTACAAGAACCGGTTCTTTATTCCCATGATTCCCATTACCTGGGCAGGACACTGACTCTTTCATGTTGGAATTGGGCACCGCTGAGTCAAACCAGACTCTGAGTCTCAGGCTCTAAAAGTCTGCTGGAGGCAGAGGATCCTACCAATGTCCCCACCTTTGTGAGTTTAGGACAAACTAATGAAATAGATTTGAAAATGTGCATCTGCACAGCTGGATAGAACAGAATACAGCCACACTGAAGACTCTGTATTTACAGTCCTACAAATCTTTCTCTGCTTTCTGAAATTCTGAATCTGAAAATAAAAACTGCTGCATACTAACAATGGGAAATTTTACCATGTTATCACTTCACCTTTGGTATGCACATACTTTTATTTACACACACACACACACACACACACACACACACACACACACACACACACACACACACACACACACACACACACATATATATGAAAGTGATGAAAATGATGGTTTTTCTTTCCTTTTATTCCATTCTTTCCTCTATGTTTGATCAGTCCATACTGTTGTTGGCCCTTTCGTTTTCCCGGGGTTCCCTTGGTTCCGTCTTTGACCGCTCAGTGTGGGCACTTTGTTTGATTCATATCAGCATCACAGTATAATGGACCCATAGGTCAGACGCCTCTTTTGCACAGCACATGCAATTCCTCTTCCATTGTTCTTGGCACAGCTGTTAGTATTATGTCTAAAATAGCGTGCTACTGATTTAATATGGGTTTTAAAAAGAGAAAATCAAAAGAAAAAAATGTTGCAAAAAAGGATAAAAGCACACAGTTTTGGTACAAAGAGAAAAGCTCTCTTTCTAACTGTATGCTCCAGTGGTGGTGCCATTAAGCTAATGTGCAGGGTAAAGCTTTTGAATCAATTTATCAGCATAATGGGGAAAGCTAATTGAGTGGATTCTTGTCCAATTGCCCAACTTCCTGATGATCCTGACCGTAAGCCAGTCAAACATATCTGAGTCACAAATTTACACCTCCTGTAGTAAGTATGTGTATTTGAAAAGGGTGGATGCCCTTTGCTGGTCCCGGATGCTCTATTTAAAGCGACGGTGCCCCACATGCACTCTGTGACAGATAACATCTAACAGCGGAGCTGGGATGAGGAGAGAAAACACGAGACGCAAAAAGACACTGAGGAGCATTCCCAGTCAGGATACAGCAGCCTGTGTCAATTCCAATGGACATTCAGAGTAGGGAGCAGCTCCATCTAAGTGGCAAACAAACAGATGAAACCTGCTGGGGGGAAAAAATATTGGAAAACTTTTGATCAACTCACTTCTTTGTTATGGCTGTAAATATAAAATGTGTTCTGTATCATCTCGGCGTTAGAATCGACATGCTGAAACATATTTCGTAATTGTCGATGTCGGACAATTAAAATGTCAGAGGTAACCTGAAAATGGAATAAACTATAGTTGTGGTATATATGTGTAAAATTTCATAGACCTTCCTTTATTTAATGGTTTCCAGCACTTGCCATTGTTCATGGGTTCTGGCTTACTTTTGTGTTGGTTTTCTGACATTTTCTCTGTTGTTCATTATTGTTAGTGAACTCTCACAGTATGAAGTTGTTTGTCATTGTTATTGGGGTCTTGGCATATACCCAATATCACTCCTTGTGTTGATTTTTCTCAGCTTGTGCTTCTTTTTTTTGGTCACCAACTATGCTCCATGTTGTTTTGTTTTTTTCAATCACCGTCCACAGCTGTTCATCGTTCCACTGATTAGTCTCACCTGATTCTCCTTTGCATTTAAGCCTTTTAGCTTCAGCGCCGGATTCTTCTGTTGTTCTCATCCACATTTAATGACTCAAGCCATTGATGTAAGTCTGTTTTGCATTAGTAAATCTTTTGTCAGTTCCATGTACCTGCTTCTGCTCTACCTGCATTTTGGTCCCGCCAAACAAACATCGTACTTGTTTTTCTTGAATGAGCAAAAGTTTTGACAAGTAATTATAAAAATAGAAAAAAAACCCCAAACATTCTGCACTGTTAACACTTTGCTTGCATGATGGAAATAAAGTTTGGCAAATTAATGTCTCTCTTGAGATTTACAATCAACTCATTTACTCAAATTAATTTAAATAAAGGATGATCGCTTGGTCCATCAGCTTTCTGTATTTAGTCTGTTCTTGTCTGTCCTGATACTCTCTACAACTACAGTCATCTGAGTATTATTACAGGATACAGGATTCAGGCTCTGACTGATTTTGTCCTTTTAAGCCTCTGCTGCTTGATTACTAGAGAACAACACACAAGGAGGGCGAGATTAAGGAAACAGCATATCTGGATTTTTACTTTTATCTTCCTTTTTCCTTTGTGTCTCTCACTGTAGAAAGACACATGCTCTTTCTACAGTGAGAGCATGTGTCTTGTGTGTCTTTGTGGCTACATACCTGGTGCATTGCATCAGTGGCAGCAGCCCAACTGAGTGCTGGATGATTTGCAGAAATGGGGACAATTTGCTGTAGCCTACGTACAGGAGGTGCTGCCTTCCCACTTCCCAACTCTTTAAATGTGGTGGGGGGGCCTCCTGTGAAAATCGAGCTGCAGGCAAGACGGCAGTGTCAAAATAGCCTCCAAATGAATGAAAGTGAAGGAAATGAGAAAAGTGGTGGGGGGAATGCGCAAACCCGCAAATGTGTGAAGCTATTTGAAAAGGACATATCTGATACAAGTACTTGGCGAAAATGTTTTTCCTGGCTATAGAAGGAATTTTCACAGTGAAAACTTGCCTATGCAGGTGCACCTTGTGGAGAACTTATCCGTTCTCCAGGCTAAATTCCTGATGTATGAGGCTGAACAGTCAGTGAGTTGAATTCATGAATTCCATTTATTAATACCAAAATGCAGCTGGTCAATTTCTCCTGCTACCTTTAGGAGCCAGCAGGACAAAATGGCAACAAGCAGCACTTGGTAGCTTCCTTTGTTAACCTCTGTCTAAGCTACGCCCTAAAGAGGGCGTTCCCTAGCGTGTCATTTCCTTTAGCTTTAACTTTGCAACTAACTAAAAGAGATGGAAGAAAAATACGGAACTATTTATTCTAAACAACCTCCAAAAAAGAAAAAAAAAAAGCTAGCAAAAAATGACTAAAGGGTGGTGAGACAGTCCATTGCAAATCATTTGTACCCATCCCCCCAAATTTCCTTGACATTTTCCATATGGATACCAACATACGTAGGTTATTCTGCATGCTGGAAACCATCTATTCAAAGGCCAAAAATTGACTAAGGCTACTTTTTTTTCTTTTTTCTACAAAATGTTCATTTGAAAGGGGAAAAAGCTCGCCATGTTTACAAAACTTCAGCATACGAACCAAACTACATCCAAAACGACTGTTTCTCCTGTTTTTATTATTATTATTTTTGCAGAAACCAACAACATTGTCTGTTCTTATTTAATCCTGCGTTTGCCAAAATATGAAGGTGAACTATTGCACCCTCGGATCTTTCGCAGATGATGAAACAGTTGTTGATGTTTAAATACAGACTTGTCCTTCATGCGTTTCAGTTAAGGCACCCTGTCACAAGCTGTGCCAGTCCTCCTCTCCACCGATGCATTAAGCTGGATATTAATCTAATATAATGCATCTCTAGAGGAAAGTGTTTACTCGCTCACAGAGGCAAACTCAAGGTAAAATGTGCCTTCAGCTTTGCTCAGATGCACTTGAAAGAAAAGGTGCAGCAGTTTTAGAACGTATATGCAAGAGAAAACACAAAGTGCCACAACGCGTTAGTGTGCTCCTCAGAGTTTGCTGTGTTGTTTATTTTGTTGTTTTGCTCAGTCCTCCAGCCAAGGCTGCAGACCGTAGCAACAAATGACTACATTCTAGAAAGCAATTGGTTACACTAATGGATCAATTTAGCTCAGAGGACGGTTGAAAAGTAAGCCGGGGCTGAGACAACTTCAGTGCAAAAAGTGCTGACAGTTTTTGAGCTGATCACAGAAGAATGAAGAGAGGTTGCTTTGTAACTCTGCAGAACAACTTTAAGCGACTCTTTCTATGTAGCTACATTAAATATGTGTAGCTGGGTAGCATTCATTACTAAATATTTCATTCATCCTTTCAGGTTCCAAACCCTGAAGGGAAAATGTTGGTATTGGGGAAAAAAAAGCCTGTGATGGAATAAAATCTCTGCTTAAGGAATTACACGTCTTTCTTTGGCTTTTTAGTTTAAGTACAGTTGATTCAATAACTATTTGGACAGTGACAACGTTTTCTCTAATTCTGGTTTTGTACAGAAAAATTCTTTACTTATTGTTGATTCCAACAATAAGTTGGAACTGTCCCCGACTTGTTGCAGTTGTGTTGTTAAAGAAAACAACACAACTGCAGTTAAAGAACAGACTTTCAGTTTTAATACAGCAGGTTCAACAAAAAAAAAATTGCAGAAAAGTGTGAGGAACAAAAGCTTTTGTATTACAACAACTTTCCTTCAGGGACTCAAAAGTAATTGGACAATTGATTCAAAGGCTATATTATGGGCAAAAACGGAAAATAAATCTTCCAAGGAGTTGCTACAATGCAAGAAAAAAATCTGTCACAGTTTGATCTATCCGGACAAAATAAAGAAAGCAGCGGTGAACTCAGCGACGCAAAAAATGACTTGGACAACAGTGGTAGATGATCACATATGCTGAGTAGTTTAAAGATTTTTCAATCAATACATATGAGTATCCTCAAATATTTATCTGAATTGTCTAGAGATTTTTTGTTTGTTTTAGCCACTACTCTCTTCTGAGTCACAAACAAAAAAAGTAAATGTTTAAGTAGGACTCGTGTAATTCTCAGTCATCAGTATTTCTGTAGTACCGACATGCACACAACTTTATCTGGCACACTGATGTGATGTCATATTTGTAGTATTGATGACATTGACACCTTTCCTTCAAATAGAAATATTAAAAATACCAAAAATGAATAGAAAAGCTAGACTGGAGATTGAAAAAAAAGAAAGTGAAGAGTTCTGGAAAAGCATTTTCTTTGCAAATGAACTTCGATGAACCTCAATCAGAATGATGGCGAAGCTCAAAGTGCGGCGAGCGGAACGGCTCCTGAGTCAAAGCATGCTTTGGCGAGGCCAGTGGCAATGAGACTCTGGTGTTTATCCACGATGTGACACGGGACAGAAGCTGCCGAATTAATTCTGAAGTGTTTAGAGACTTTACCGTCAGCTTCAATCCAGCTAAATGCAGGCAAATTTATTGGGCAGCATTTCATAACACAGATGGGCAATAACCCAAAACCCACAGGAAAAGCAACTCAAGTGTTTATCAAAATGGAAAAAAGTGTCTATTTGGAGCCCATTGAGCATGCATTTTATTTGTTATGGACAGAAAGAGCCACAAACGCAGCAACTGAAAGCCTTAGTATTAAAAAAAGAGGAAACCCAGCATCTGGTGACGTCCATGAGTTCAAGACCTCAATCTGTCTTTTCCAGCAAAGGATTTTCAATCAAGTATTCAAAATGAAGATTTTCTCTTCAGTCTAAATTGTCCAGCTATCTTCCAGCACCTTGAAATGAAGTTGTGTTTGAAATGCTTTAGTTCGTCACATTTTTATGCAATCTTCTTGTTCAAACCATTGACTCGAAGCTGAAAGTCTGCTCCATAACTGCCTCTGAGTAATTTCATTTAGAGTTAATTGAAATTCAAATAAAGTTTCTCTCTATCTATATTTTTATGAAACTAATTGTAAAATTTGTCATGCCAGGGCACTTTACAGAAACAAAACAAAACAGGAAAAGGTGAATTCAGTCCAGTCATACATAGATTATAATTGAAACTAGTTATCAAACAGTGTGGTCAGGTTCAGTTCATTGTTGAAGTTTCATTGACTTACAGGATTCATTCCTCCTGGATGAATTTATAGCAAAAATAAACACAAATCACTTGCATTATGTCATTGACTTTGCACATAAATTCCACATTAAACACATTTCTCTGATTTTATTTTGTTTGTCTCCAAAACATCCTTTCCAGGAGTGAAGATAAAATTATAATTTTTTTAAAATCCATGTATTTGCATGGACCAGACAGAACTAGTGAAATTCTTTACATTAGAGGCCAATTTAATCACATCCAGACTGACTGACTAACTCAGAAGTTTCGTTTTTACAGATTCTGGCCTCCAAAAAGACTTTATTTTTCTTGTTACAGCAGTGGATTTTCATGCTGTGGGTCAATTTGGGTATATACTTGGTAAATATGCAAACCAAACATTATTTCATAAGTTATTTGGTGTGTAAGGGAGAGTTAGCCATGGCATCCAGCTGGCGTGTCTGACAGAGCCAGAACAGGGAATGACGCCTACAAGCATCGTTATTTTCGAGCAAGAAATACTGAGGAAATATTAAATGCATGAAATATATTGCTTATGGACTAGTAACGCAATTAAAATTTGCATACATGTTTTTAAAATTAAAGATAAAAGCATGTATGCAAATAATTTTATATGCTAAATTAAATATTTTTGGTTTTATAAGTGTAGATGCATCATGCAGGATTACCAGCACTTTCCCCCACCCCTGTTTAATAACAGTATTTATAACTGTTACACTTAATGAAATGACCCAGACATCCAGACTCACAATGCCTGGCCCAAACAGTGGCTCTGACATCCGTATGCCTCACATCCCAGGAAATGGCAAGATTTAACAACCCCATAATTACAAATAATGTTCTAGGCAGTGAGAACCATTGATAAATCTCCACTCATCCAATAACTTAAGCCTGATAAGATTTCTAATGATTAGGGCATGGTGCCTTGCACACACCACCTAGCTCCTGCTAATGAAAATTATTGGTCATATACATCAACCCAGACTGATGCGCAGTGGAAAACACGTAAATCTAAGCGACTCCGCTCCACAGTTGGGGATCTCGGCCCTAAATGGGAAAGTCGTTTGAGTGTGCATCTTGGCACTAACAATCATTCAAAATGGAAACATGGTGAAATTACAAAAGAGAAAGTACCAGATAAAGCTCAATGAGACACAAATCAGCAGCAGCTCATTAAACGGGGAGGAGATGAACAGCTGGTAAGAGCACCTTTTATGGAAGCGTACACAGCTTTCGCCATGCAGGCCGGTCACGTTAAATCCAGTTCCACAAACACTGAGGTGAAACCTGTCCTCCAAACAACGTGGCTGTGCTTCAGTCATCATCATGAATCCTACCTTTCTTATCTCTAGCCAAAGTTAAGGGGATTGTGATGAAAGACAATAAAGTTTATAGATTGAACTCGACTCGGAGTTTGTTTTAGCACGAGGAGTTTTTACTGCTTCGAGTAGCGCTGCACGGCACTGCAGTCACTATTTAAAGGAAGGTAAATCAGACTTGCTTTGTAAAGAAGCTCAATGAGAATTAGTCCCACTTCCTTTACTTCTCTAAACTATACATATTAACTGAAGCTAATGCCTGTTCCTCAAGAGTTATCCAAGGTTTCAATGGCTCCAAAGTTTCTTTAAAACGAAAGTTACTGATTCAGAAGGATAAACAAAATAAAGGTCACTTGTGCTAAGAAAGCAAAGACCTGTGCTATAAATTAGATTTGCATTAAACTGACTTGAATTATGGAGGTATGTATACTCTAATTCTGTACGAATTATATTCCAGTAAATGAACCGGCGATATGTTTTTTTTCTAACAGGACAAATGCTGATCGGTGTCGTAGTACTTCATTATGTATTTATTTTTTTCTGCAGTGAGGTTTTGGAAGCAGGTCTATTTCAACAATCATGGAAAAATATATTTTTGTTTTCACCATATCTGACATGAGGCAGAACTAACACATCCCTTCTACTGAGTCAGATGTGGATGCAAAACATTGTTTTATTCTGTAGTGACTAGATTTTCCAGTATTTTGCATGCAAACTGCAAGTCACAGCAGTTTGTTCTTATCTAGGCGAACAGAGTTCCAATAGATTTAGAGAACAATAAGTGTATCTCTGTTTTAAAAACTAAATATCTGTACTTGGAGACTGTGGAAAGTCCTTGAAAAGGACAGAGAAGTTGGAATATTTCAGATTTTTATGTTATGCATCTATTGGTGTTTCTGTAGCATTAAAATAAATGTCTAATGTGGGGCTGTTGTAAACAAATATTTCAGTAATCGAGTAATCTGTCGATTATTCTTACGATTAATCGAATAAATAAGTTGATAAAATATTGGTAAATCTAGCATAACACCAGTGTTACTATTGGATTTTTCATGTTTGAGCATCCCTAACAATACCTTTTCCGTAGTTTAGAAAATTAACCTGTAATAGCTCACTTTCTAAGTTAACCTGAAAAAAAGTTATATAAAAATCTGAAATTATATTCAATTTAATAATAAAGAAGCAGGCTCACAAATATGCTTATAAAAAATGTCTATACTCCAATCAGTTTAATAGATGAACTTCTCCTTACCCCAGACCTGCCAAGCTTTGGGTTTGAGAACAAGGGAAATGTCGCCTGGAGTTGGGGGGCTTCGAGTGGTGGGGGACAGACGAATGTTGAGACCGGGATGATATGAAATTTATTGTGCTGTTCATCCGTAAAGCTACACTTACACTGTAACCATCAACTACTCAGCCGCCTGCCGTGTTCAGTCTATCCGCTCACCTGTATAAATATTCCTGCAGCTCTTCCCGCCGTTCGCTTTCAACCAGCAGCTCCCTCAAGAGAAAGGCTGCCGTACTCCAGGCATCGCGCCAGTCATTTTAAGGATTCTTACTGGTTCTCAAGAATCGATGAAAACCTGGGCATTATCATCAGTCGATAAAATCCTCCCTGGCCGAACTTGAAAATTGGACGGTATGCTGCTAACACTTAGCTTTCGTCAACAACTCAGAGGCAGAAGTGAGAGCACTGTGCAGCAAATAACATCCCGGCCGGAACTCAGTGAGCTAAATAATAAACCATAAATTAACGAAGCTTCGAGGCAGGTAAATTTTCCTAGAGGAATTTTAATAATCGAGGCACTCGAATCATTCGAGGAATCTTTTCAGTCCTAGTCTAATGCTGTTTTTAATACCAGTTATTATCTAGCACTATAGGCTTTACTAAATCGACAAATTATGACCCTTTTTGCTCCAAAAACCCAAAACCTTTTCATACCAGTGAGTTAAAGGAGCAAGTGGGATTTTAAACTCCCCTGTTTGTCGCTACCAGCCCTTGTTGCATTGCTTTAAGGTGGAGAGTTTCGGATTGCTTCTTTGCAGGTTGTTTGTTTTGTGGAATATTTTTGTCCTAGTTGTTCTTTGTGACAAATGCTGATGGAAAAAATGGTTCATGCCGTCACCTGAAGGGCTTTTAAGCGATTGATTTTGTCCTGTTTCCAGTTTCTAGTGAGACTTACAAGATGGTTGATGCCAAACAGTGCAGTAGGTGCCAGGATAACATGGCTGTGCTGCACTCTGCACTTTTTCTGAATGCATTGGATCTGGGGACACACACTGCCTTCCAGAAAAATCCATAACATCAGATTTTTTCATTTATTTTACATAGACCTATTTATTTGAAAGATATTATTACGTCTATCTGTCAGTATCAGAAGTTAAGTAGGAAGCAATTGCAAGAGCTGTCAGCAGTTTTTCTTTTTTTTCTTCACAGTTTATTTATTTTCCCTTTGCTCGTTGTGCTAATTAGCCACCAACAGATCACAACGATCTGTTTATGAGGAAGATTGAATTTGCAGATGCTTGACTACAGATTCAGCTCCCTAGCTGGAGCCCGCCCCCACATCAGTGCTTCCCAATACAGCCAGGCAGGGGCTCGGCCTCGTCTGCACCGAACTCGGAGTCGTCCCTGTGTGGCGGAGAGAGAAACTCCGGATAAGATGACTTACTGCTGTCAACGGTACAATTAGAGCAAACCCTCCCCGGAAGCTTCCCTGATGAATCACTGGCAAAACTTTGATTAGATGTGCTGTGGCAGAGCTCATAATGAAGTTCAGCAATATGCAATTACCACGTTTTGATGATGTGCTATTATCATATTGTTTTACATGCAGTCTAGTTAATATTTCACGGCACTTCGTAAAACCTTTAAGCAGAGCGCTCGATGTAAAAAAAAAAAGAAAAAAGAAGGTCGACAGAGTTGAAGCAAACATGCCATTCAATAAGTCTGAACACTAAGAGGAAAGACTGTAGGACAGTGTTGGTCAGAGCAACGGTTCATTCTAAAGTGAAATGTCTTTTTTGTGTTTCCTGGTAATGTTTCAGTTGCTGGACGTAGGCTTGATATGAGAAGAAAAGCCTCTCTGTGTCACATAAACAGTTGGGCCATAAGCGTTCCTCTAGTTCTCCTGAAAGCTTGTAAAGTATAAAACAGCGAGGCAAAGACTGCGACTCTTCTAATTGGCATTGCTCTTTCTCTGGCGGAGATGGAGAGATTACCAGGATGAAAGCCTTTTATAATCATTCTGAGAAACATTTATACTCTGACTTATGTCTCGCAACCAAAGCCTTGAAACATCTAAGTTCAGTTCAGAGCACATCTTGTTTGCTTGTCACCCTATTACCGAGGTGTATTCTGTTTTTCCTAATATGCCTGCAGATTCTTTTGTGAATGGAGGATAAAAACGACCTGTAATTAGACTAGAAAGATCTGCACCCTTCAGCTGCCTGGACGTGTCGAAACAGCATCCATGGAAGAAGTGCGACAGAACAGAATCCCAACACTGACCAAATTTTGAACCGTGACCTGATGACCTCTTTCAGCTGCTGGGTGAAAGTAACTCAGCTGGTGTTATTTTGCTATGAAAGAAGTCAGGAGACCAAGCTCTTTTTTTTTTTTAAACATAAGATAATGAAGAATGTTGTCGGTCAATCGGAAGTGTGAAAGCAGGTGAGGCAGTGACGAGTGAAGTGTTGCATGAAGAAAATAAAAAGATTTACAAAAACTGAGGGATTCAGAGATTCCCTCAAAACTAAGAAATAATTTGCTGCTCTAGCTATCACACTGGGACACTGGGGCGCAGCACATCCCAGCCACACCCACTCAGTATCAGCAACCGAGAGCAGAAACCATAAACAAGCCAAAAAGCAGAGCTTAAGAGGAATTGGATCATCACAATAAAAAATTTAATGATCCATCCACCCACATACTCACATGTTAGGGTTATTTGAAGTGGCCAATTATCCTAACAATCATGTTCTGGGCTTTTGAGGGGGAAGCAGGAAAGTCTTATGGAGAACCCACTCATGCACAAGGAGATCGCCCAGAGCCCCAGCTGGACAGTCTGCCCTGGGAGGAAACGACAGCGCTCTCGTCTGCTGCATCGACGGCGCAGTGAAAGATGGCAAAATAATGAAAACGAAGCATGAGGTTAGAAACATCCCGCTCTGAGGGTGATTTCTGCAAAGGAGACGGGATGACGGCGTCGCATGGAGGAGAGGACGGATGGGGAAATGCATCACAAGATTTTGGACAGCAACCTTCTTTCCTCTGTAGGAGCTTAGGAGATGGGTCATGACTGCGGCTTCCAGCTTGACAATGAGCCCATAGACAGAGCCAGGGACGCTGGGGAGTGTCTCCGTAAGAGTTCATTTCAAGGCTCTTGAGTGGCCTAGCCAGTCTCCAGTCCTCAACCACACAGAAAATCTTTGGATGGAGCTGAAACTCTGTGTTGCCTAGCGACAGTCGTCAAAACGGAGAGACCTGCAGAGTTATCTTTATGGAGGAATGACCAAAGTCAATCAATTCTAAACAGAGATTTTTGTACTAAATGTTAACTCTATTAAAAAATCCTATAATGTAATTATCTGCATTATTTTTTGAGGTGCACCTTGAGGAATCTGTGGTGTGAACCAGCTTCCCCGACTCCTCCAAGGCGTATGTTCTCTCCCTTCTCTTTGTATGTAAATTACAGCACCTAAGGGGGTTCATATGATCCAGGACAATGGCATGTCTGCAGACAGACAGGAGGTCCACTTTTACATCAAACTAGGACTCCTCCTTTGTAGGGTGAGGAAAAGGACAGACAAAATCTCTGTAGACCCCAAACATCCTGGGCCGCTAGCTCAGACTCTGATGACAGACTGAGTATCTGTCGCGGCTGAAGAAAGTGTGTGGGACACATCCCACGTGTAAACCTCTGTCCTTTACGCCCATGTGCTGGACAGAAACCGCCTAATCCTTCACCTTCAAGTTGGCTATGCAAAGCGCTATTGGTAAAAACAAAAACAAAACAAAAGCAGCCATCTCAAAGGCAGTTTCTTCCCCCAGGCTGCTAATGAACACTTGAGAGTCGGAGTGCCCAGATCTATCGATCTACACTTGCACTACTTCAACCTTGTCTTCCTATTTTGCGAATTTTTATTTTTATTTTCCTTTTCATATGTTTAGATCTAAAATGTCCTGATTAAGAGCAAAGTGGAACCAAAGTAAGATTTCTTGTTTATGTGCACAAATGTGGCGAATGAAGCTGATTCTTTCTTTTTTATTCTTCAATAAAATCTCTCACTGTAGTTGATTGCAGTTCGAAGGCCTTACAAATTGCTCAGGGTTACAATACAGATGGATATCTGTGATTTTCATTCTCATCGGTTTGTAAATTGCCTTAGGACAGAGCATTATGTGTTGTATTTTTTATTTCAGCCTGCTTCATAAAGTCGTACAATTTCTTTTTGAGCATTTTTTGTTTTTTTTATCATTCCACAAATCAGGCTGTTCTGAATAACAAATCACCAAGGCGTGGGTGGGATTGGCTAGATTCTTTGCCCCACTAAAAGAAATAATTTCAAAGCTGCTGTTTATCTTTGGTCAACATTCAAATTTACTTGATGACCTCAAACCCATCAAGGTGGCAAAAGAAGTTAACTAAAGTTGAGAAATAAATTTAAGGAATTGAATACTTTTTTCTCAGGACTGCATAAAAACACTAACAAGAAGAACGAGAATGAGGGGAATTTTTTTATTTCTTTTTTTGACGATTTCAAAACAAACAGTCCCCTCCTCTGTGATGCTTGAAGTATCTTCATCTTTTCTTTTCAACATGTTTGGCCTCAACAAGAACTGAATGGAAAGCCACTAATGGCAGCCCTGATTGTCTCCACATTTATAGGTGAAGTGCTCTAGAGGACTAATGAAGCAGACCCGATTGCTCAGCTCTGGACCACACTGGACGGGGAAGAACGGGGAGTTTGACTCTTAGCATAATAATCCACTCCTATTTACCACAACTCCACAGCGAGGAGAAACTACAGCGAGGGACGAGTAAATCCGAAATGAAATTCCTTTCACATTCAAACTGCTCTTTGAGCAAAAGGCTGAGCTGCCACTGTAACTTCATCGGAGCAATTTATCGCCCAGCTTGTGCTGTATGACCCTTCTTTCTAATCATACATGAAAAGCAGGTACTCCTGGAAAATTACGTGAGGAGCAGGTTTCTTCTTTACCACGCAAAAGACGCTAATTTTCACCCAAGCGCACTCCGGCTTATTGGTTTTTCATCAGTGAGTGGAAGATTTGTCAAGGTCGAAGCTGACAAGTGAGCAAGTGGGCGTCTCTCATGGAAGCAGCAGGGATGCAGAGCAGATGACAAGGACTGTGTTCTGCATGTCATCAGCACTGTTACGGTTGTGTCCTGAGTACACTTCCTCCCAGGCTCTTGTACACGCGTGTGTGTGTTCATGCACTTGAGATGAGTGTTTGTAAAGTGTTTTTGTGCTTTCATGAAATTTAGCTCAACCACATTCCACTTTGTCTGGCATCGTCGTCAACGCAGAGTCACCATTAGCAGCAACTGGCACTGCAGCTTTAAAGGATCTCGTTTAAATTTGGAGTGATTTCTACTCAGAAGAGAAAATGCTACGACTCCAACAGCTTTGCTTTTATGTAATTATGTCCAAAGTGAATCGATGAAGAACATATAAACCAAGGGATCTTCCTCTTTGTGGACCTCCGTTTTGGAGGCCAAGAGTGTTTTTTTTCCTTTGGGAGAAAGTCTAGATATAAAGTCAATTTTATTTTAGTAACTTATTGATTAAAAAAGTATGGAAGCAATGTTTGACAATGCAAATAAGATGCAATGAACTGATACATTTTGTTATGTTTAGAACCTAAAAAATGCTTTTTATGACGATTATATGGCTCACATAATCCAGCTAACTGTTAAGTTAGACAAAAAAAAGAAGGAGAATAAAAAAGACTGAAATTATTTTATTTATTAGGGGACAGAAAAAATACCTTTATGCCTATTTCTGAAATATAATCACCCTTATTGGTTTTTCCACCCATGGCAGCACCAATTGCTGTCAAGTCTTTTGACGTGTGCTTTACATATCCACACTAAAGGGTTTTAACCATTATTAATTCAATCTATTTTGAGCTACTGATTTGAACTTGCTGGGTTTTTGCTCTTACAGCTCCCAAAAGCCTCTCAGTTTATCGTCTTCAGCCCCATATGTTTGCATAACTGTAATATTGTTGAGTTTTTGTCTCTGACATGTAGTTGTTGAAAGAGAAGATGGCTTTCAGTCGGCCAGCTCCGCCGACTTCAAACTGATCTAGCTTTTAGTAAAAACTGAATTCAGTGGAACTCAGTTTCCTCTAAAACATTGAGTAATATTTCTAAATACTTATTATTAAAAAGAATTATTCTAAGTCATATCACTACAATTTGGCATATTTTTTCAAGTTGTCAACTTTGCGTTACTGCTTTATTCATATAGTGAATATGCTCTTGTCTCCTGTACTTCATATAAGCATTTTGTCCAAAAAACTCTTTGCGGTGCGAAGCCTGAAAAGCAGTTTGAAATGTCGAGCTGATTACTGTTTGGGTCATGCTTTAGAGCTTTGACCAGTAACTCAGATGCAGACCTACACCGAGGGTGAGGGACAGAAAAAGACGGGCAGGCAGGTGAGGTTTGACGGTTTGACAGCCGAAAACGGACTAGCGGTGGACTTTAGTGTAGACATTTCACTTGAAAGGGAGATTTATCCTGGAGAGATTTGGAAGGAGATTTAGGCAGGTATTTCTAAATTTTGAGAGAACATATTGTGAGAAAAAGGGCTTTTTCTAAGTGCTTCTCAACACTTAGAATATTCCAAGTAAGATAAGGGTCGTTTCACTTCTCATTTCATTTTTAAAAATATATGGCTATAAGCTTAACATTAGGTGCAATTTGAAGAAGTTATATTTAGATGTATTCAAAAGATAGTTAATGCTATTTCTTAGTAATCAGAAGCAATAGATACCCATACTGCATGCTGGCGGGCATCACTGTTGCAGATCAAAAGTCTGAGTTCACCTGTAATCCAATAAAAAGTTTTCCTAACATTTTTTCTTATTTATGACAAAAAAACCTTTCTAGCACTTAAATAACTGATTGAAATTTTGTTCTTTGTACCTTTTCTCTGCATGATCTTAAACTGTCTGATGAAAAGATGATGTTGCGAGAAAGCCATTTTTTTTTTTTAGGCAGATGGGATTGATTGTTAGAATTGACTCTGAGATAACGGAGAGGGGAGACAAATTGAGCAATTCTTTCCAAATTAAAAAAGTGAGATGCGAATTAACAGTCTTTGCAAATCCCTCAGACTGCAGAGAGAGAACAGATCGCTTTGGGTCAAGAAAAGAAGGAGGGCTGGGAGAAACATAAGTTGCTGTGTCTAGACTCTATTGAGTGGAAGGAGAAAAAACAAAAGACGGGAGAACACATGAAGCGGCACGGAGTCTTATGAGAAAACTGAATCTGCCCATATTTTATGTAGCTGTTCCTCGCACTTCGTACAGTTAATAGTCTAATCAGAAGTGAAACAGAATTTAACAAACTGAAAAATAGACATAACAGGTAAAGTAAAATATGTATTTTATCTGGGGGTGAAGGGATTGTGTGTGGTGACCAGTAAAGGTTCTCTCTTCGGTGTACAGACATTAGTTGCCAGCAAGCATTACCTTGACATAGCTGTGCCTGGTAGACTTATCTCTGGGCACTCCAACATCAGCTAATAGTCCAGAAAAGATACTTTTAGGTTAATTGGCTTCTCTAAGCTGCCCTTAACTTTGACCTCCCTTTTTGTGCCGATGTTTTTATTCAATTGAATTTAACATCTAACCGAATTCTTTAGTTTGCCTGTGCCGATAGACGTTCTCAAACATAAAAAAGTAAAAACTAGTTTTAAAGTTTTGTGTGTGGATAAAGAAAAGCAAAGAAGAAGGAGAAGAAGAAGAAGAAATTCTTAAACCAAAAATCAATTAATGTTTTACCAACCTGAGAGTGGAATTGATCGGTGGTGCAGTGCCGGGGGCTGGTCTGCTGTCTTCAGACAGTGCAGACCAGAGCAGCTTTACTTTTGGAGGTGACTCAGTTCATCCCAAGAGAGGACGACGCAAATCTGTAGATGTTTCCCTCTCACTGTTCAGTCATAATGTGTTCCCAAGGCTGTCCAGACAGGGTGATGCATTCAACTGCTTTTCACGGCTGAAACCAGCAGCCTGTTGTCCTCACACAATTGGATTAGAGTAATAATACGTCTTTTTACTTGCAGAAGGCTGCTGCGGCTTTCTGGTGGTTGGTTTATCACCTGTTTAGTTAATGTTACTAAACCTGCTGCTTTTCTGTCTTTGCATAACATGATGTGTGACTGTTCTGTATGACTCCAGAGGACCATGGTCTATTTGCCACATTAATGCAGGTTGCTATTATCCAACAGCTGCAACATGATTGAGTATCGAGAACAATAACCCCTTTTCTGCTTTGCACAGTAAAAACCAAACACACAAAATAAATATGCTGTTGGTCAGACATTTTCAGGTTTGTTGTGACCTCATTTGTTATGCTGTTTGGCACAAAGCATCTTTTTACTTACTCTGAGTAAACTAACACTATTCCGGTTTCTAAATCCTAGAATTATTGTTTTTATATTTGCTTTGTTTTCAACAGTATGAAAATTAACTCATAGGTTCATAAAACTGTTAGAAAAAAAAGCGTGAGACATTAGAAGAAACATTTTTCTGGACCTTATGAAAAACGAAGTGTCTCTGAAATCATGTTATTGATGTGCTTTATGTACAATAGGTAAGGGAGTTTATTCATACGGCACCATTCATTTACATCACAGTGACATTTCTCAGACAATGTCACAGCTGACAAGCTAGCAGTAACTGTGATGCAAGACTGCTTGGCTGACAAAGAATAGACTCTACAGCTGGAGGGAAACCTGCAGATCTGAAGGACATGATTACATTTTGTTGAGCCAAGAGACAGATTGCCTAAAGTGTCTGGAACGTGACGTTTAAGAATCCGCAATCTGGACCTAATCTGTCGAAAGGAACAGGTTACTACAGCCTGGAAGATAGTTAGGTGAGAGAGATGAGACGTAGACATCAGAACCCGGTTGGAGGTGTGGCATTGACTGAAGATCTAATAAGACTCCAGAAAGCACTCGCAGGCTGCGTGTTGGATTGTGATCCACTGTCTGGAAGTTCTGTCGAAATTAATGCTTTCGACATCAGGATTATTTATAATGACCACTGATTGCATGTGTTACGTATGGAAGCCTGTTTACACCACTGATTAAAAAAAAAGACTATCTCATGAGAAACTGTGTCATTATGATGATATTATAATGAGATGCTGTCTCATTATAATGAGATATTTTTTTTTATCAGAGTGGCAGAAACGGGCTTCCGTAGTTATGCTTAGAAAAACGGAATTACAAATTTGAAACATTTTTCCTCATAACCCCTTGTTGAACATTCTGTTACAATAATAAACTGTATTTTTTTCAAATATAAACTGTTGAATGAAGATAAACGCAAATAATACATGCAACAACCAACATCAGTCGATGAAAGTCATCAGGTATTTTGTTAGTGTCTTTAAATTTGCACTTAATACTTTTCGCTACCCGCGCCAGTGTTTGCTTATCGCTGGTCGTTTTGCCCCTCTGCCTTTTCATACAGTTCTGGACGACTCACGCCAGATTAATTTAAGGATGAAATAGTGATGTAGGATGTCGGATACAGTAGGAGGCTCAGTACAAGCCAACCATCAGTTCCTAGGGTGACTCTGACGTTACAGTCGTTTCCCCCTTCTGCCATCTTGCTCCGACTTTTCAAATAAACTGTTGCCATATGCATATAAAATTTGAGCTTTTTTTTTGTTGCCGATTGAGAAACAACAGGAAAGAGAACATCAGAGGCAAGCAGTTCATTCTGAAACATTTACTGCTCTTAAAGATGCTTCACCTCGGGTTCTTCTATCTGCACAGTCATGCTAAGAGATGTTCCTGATCTGGCTGTTCATCCTGCAGGGATTTTGATCTAATGACAAACATGTTTTAGGATTCGAATCAAGTCAGGTGAACATTATTGTCTCCAGTGAGCGACTTGTGTAGACAGCAGTGGACACATGCAAAATAACAAGACATACAAAATGCTGACAATGAATCGGCCAGGCTTGCAGCGGCTGGGACAAAAGATGTTTTCTGTCAGTTTTTTGGACATTTTGGATGGTGAAGGGTTAAAGAGTCAAATCTGTATTGTCTAAAACAGAGTCTGAAAAGTAAGAAATCTTATTTTCCCAGTCCTTCAAAAGTCTTCCAGTGTCAACAACGAGAATTTTAAAACAGCTGACATATTGTTTTTATGATTTTGGCCTGCGAAATGCAAAGTTAGCAGTAGGATAACATTGGAAACCATCTGAGAATCTGAAGCGCAACATTGTCAGATATTAAGCTGGCATTGCCTTTAAGAAGCTTTATTTTGATTCTCATCCTGTTTCCAACACATATGAGGCTATGCTTAGCTCGGTTCCCTCACATACTTAAGATTCAGCCGTCCATACCTTCCAGCTCTCTTTGGGATGATAAAACCCAGTCGTTCCACCACTGCACTCTAACAATCTCTCTGCATTAAACTTGATTCAACCCACAAGCCTTAGGGGAGAAAATTGATCCTCTTGCAGTCTTTCGTCCCATCTTTTCCTACTGTCTTAACAGATATGTTATTTTAGACTTTCAATTTCGTTATCTTTTGGAGAAATAAAGGTGTCTGAAAAAAATATATGCATATCTATACATGCATAAATTATAATTTTCTATATTTTCTTTTCTATGTTTGTGGAATTTGTGGCACAATATCATAACAAACCAAAGCTGTTAACGTTACTAAAATCTGCAGTGAAAATTTGTAAAATCAATTATTTGTTGATTGATTTCTCAGTCATTCATAAGGAAATTAGGTCGTTTAACATTTTTTTACAGGGGGAATTATTTTTTTTGTCATACCAAAGTCAAACACATTTTCATATCAAACTAAAATAATCTGAGAAAATACAAAACGCACTTTCCAAATGGTGAAAAAGTAATCACCACCGCTGTTTGATCCTTAAACGATATAATTCATATTTTATGAAAGCTGAGTTCAGTTTTATTACCTAACAAGTAGAATCAGGAAATCGCCTTTAAATTCTGATGGGAAACATCTGAAAAGGCAACACATAGTTTAAAGCAAAGCAAAAACAGTTAAACAGATTAAGTAGCATTTCCAGCCTGAATAGGAATGCAAACCATTTCCACTGCCATGAGTGACACAAACCTTGGACAAAACCCGAGAACCTTCTCATAGTGGCCAGCTGACCAAATTTACTCCAAGTGCACATAGTCGACTCATCCATGAGGTTGTAAAAGATCCCAGAACTTGTGAAGCGGTGTAGGTCTCAGCTGTTCACCACAGAGAGAGTAACTGCAAATGACCAAAAATAAAGAATACAGCGGCTGCTTTGCTGCTTCAGGGCTGAATGATCGCTGTAATTAATAGAGACAGGAATTTCTGTTCCATAGCAGCAAATCCTTCAGGACAGTTTCTGCCCTCAAGTGCACTTTGGTTGTACAGCAGAACAAGGATTTGAAGTACACCTGCAAATTCACGACGGAATGACTCATCAAAAAAAAAAAAAAGAAAAGATTCTGGAGCAGGCAGGCTGAGTTTGGTTCTGTGATATGAACCTAAACTCTTTAAAAACATGCAATGACCCTGAATTTTTTAAGTGTGGGAATAAGCATGTGTTTATTCAGGCTATTTTTTTAAATAAACATTTGTTGATTATTTAAAACACTGAAATAAAATAAAAAAATAGTGCTGCAAATACATTGCCATAGCAATACAGTGTAGATGATGAATGCATAATGTTGGAACTGAAAAAGACACAAAGGCTTAAGTGCAAAACAAAGTCAACCATAACAGGCTTGGCTGCACATGGAGCTGTTTGAAGCTCTGCTGTCCTCTAGAGGAGAACAGAGAACATCGCGAGTCACCAGCAGCGTCAGACCACATCACAGTGGACAGGAAACGATGATGTCTACTTTGAAGAAAAATGTCTGCTCTTCTGTATCCAATCAATTTCGTGCAGTACTTCAGTTCTCTGTAGAATAACGTTGCAGTCGGTGAAATAACTGTTGCAGACGGGAATTCACAGCTGTGCATCAGGAACATTTGGCTATTTAAAGATCAGAGCTGTATGTCTCAGCAATTTATGTTGGATGTTGTTGAAACTCAGAGAGGCTAAAGGGACAGTTGTAATTTGTTTAAGGTGTAGTTATCAGAAGTTAAGACCTGGAAAAAAGAAAGAAGCACTGCAAGGCAATGTTTATAGGGTTAACTTCTAATTTTGCTTAGCATTCTGTACAAGGCCATTTTTTTAAACGTAAAAAAATTAACCACTTTCAATGCTGCAAATCTGTCAGCGCCATCTCACTTCACGGTTTATATTTTTATCCCAGAGGAACGTCACACCAGCGTCTGTTAAAAATAGAAGCTCTGTAGTTCAGAGCTTTTATTTCCTTTTTTGCAAAATTGAAATATTGAAATATATTCTACATGTCAAATTCTCTGACACATCAGTGGAACAGAAGTTGGAGAATAAAACGACGTACAGCAGCCGCCTCAAAGACTCAAAGCAGTCGTAACTTAGCAACAGCCTGGGAAGTGGGTTCAGAGATGAAAGGGTGGAAGAGGTAATTGGTGGAGAATGGGGGTGACTGGAGGTGGTGCAGTGGGTTAATGACCAGCGTGTTCAATCTTAAGCTCCCTTGTGTATCATCTTGTTAATGTCGATCTAGTTTGTCACAGTTTAATTGTCACTTGCTTTTTGGACCTAAAGAGGAAAGATCTAGAGTCAGTTATTACAGCTAGATACCAGCAAGCAGGCCTGAAATATGGGTGTGGTCAGATCTGAGACATATAAAGATAGTTACAAAGTCGACCTTCTGTCACCTGAAGAATATTTCCAGGATTAAAGAACTAATGTCCCAGCAGGATCTTGAGAAATCCATACATGTTGTTCTTGCTCTGACTAAAACCAGAAAGATTGAGCACAAAACCCCAGATCTAAAATCCTTACACTGGCTCCCTATAGCTCAGAAAATAGACTTTAAAATAGTTATTTTAGTTTATAAATCTCTGAATGGCTTAGCACCGTTCAAAATCTGCTGTTGTCATATCAACCTTCCAGAACCTCTCAGGTCCAAACGAGGAGAAGCAGCATTCAGCTTCTATTTATCTCAAATCTGGAACAAACTTCCAGAAAACTGCAAAACAGCTGAAACATCACGGCTTGCTTTTGATGTGTACTGATGATTTTGACGATGGCCCTCCACAGAATGTAATGTTTGTCACTGGTTTCTCAATTGGTGATTGTATGTTGTTTTTATGACTTTTTATTTTAGCATTTTAAGGGCCAATTTTACAGTATGGAACATAGTCGATTGCAGAGGGAGTCATGGTTTTTCTTGGTAATAGACAAAAAAAAAAAAATCATCAATGTTGAAGTAGCTCTAAAACTTTAGAACTACTTCAACATTGGAGCCACAGCTTTCAGACTAAAATTTATGGCTGAACGGTGAGGGATTGCTCTACCACTGCACTGGTGTAACGGTCAGCAATATCTTAGTAAACATGGTGCACTTTAATCGGGCATTGTTGACTCATGTGTCACTGAGTTCATCTTCTTATAAAAAGATTCATGTGAACCAAGACAGTAGTGTTGTAGTCAAGACTACCTAACCCGAGACCAAGTCAAGACCAAGACCAGAGTGTGTCGAGACCAAGTCAAGACCAAGACCAGAGTGTATCGAGACCAAGTCAAGACCAAGACCAGAGTGTATCGAGACCAAGTCAAGACCAGAGTGTATCGAGACCAAGTCAAGACCAGAGTGTATCGAGACCAAGTCAAGACCAAGACCAGAGTTTATCGAGACCAAGTCAAGACCAGAGTGTACCGAGACCAAGTCAAGACCAGAGTGTACCGAGACCAAGTCAAGACCAAGACCAGAGTGTATCGAGACCAAGTCAAGACCAGAGTGTATCGAGACCAAGTCAAGACCAAGACCAGAGTTTATCGAGACCAAGTCAAGACCAGAGTGTGTCGAGACCAAGTCAAGACCAGAGTGTACCGAGACCAAGTCAAGGCCAGAGTGTGTCGAGACCAAGTCAAGACCAGAGTGTGTCGAGACCAAGTCAAGACCAGAGTGTATCGAGACCAAGTCAAGACCAGAGTGTATCGAGACCAAGTCAAGACCAGAGTGTGTCGAGACCAAGTCAAGACCAGAGTGTATCGAGACCAAGTCAAGACCAGAGTGTATCGAGACCAAGTCAAGACCAAGCCCGGTCTCGAGTACTACAACAATACAAGACAGTATAAAAAGGCTCTAGAAATTGATAGATTCATTCTGGGCCCGAAATTGAAGTGAAGTATAAGAAAAAGGTTTTTTTTTCAAATGATGTGTTGTTACAGTGTCAGTATTTCAACAGGTTGTTGAACAGATGACTGATGTGATGAGGTGTGGTGAACTGATCTGAGGAATGGCAGAAAGTACATCTCCTGTAATTAGACCTTTAAATAAGTCTCAGGATTGGTTTGGTTGCACATATTCTGTGAAGTCTGAAAGGAATGGATCAGAGACTCATCCCAGATCCCATTTAACCAACCAAATTTCAATACTTATTTTATTAACGTGATTTCTAAAGTAGTACATGTTGATATTTCAGTCAACTGCACTGAATCTCGCAACGTTCCCTCGACTCATTACAAACGGTCACTGAGCTGAAGCTAATTCTGGGGTTCTGCTGCTGAGCTATTTGGAGGGTAGCAGTGTGCCCTTTATATCTTAGCTGTCCTACAAAGCTCCAAGATCCAAGGAAGATTAACCGAAAGGCAGTAAAACATAGTTGAAGTTGTGCAAGAGATAATCCAATTATAAAATATTGAAAAATCTCAAATCCTTTTCGGTGTTGTTCATAGCTGGACGGAAAAAAAAGAACAGAAAGCTCTTTAATGTAGAAGCATTTTTAAAGCAATTACTTTTTTTTCTCCAAAATAAAACTTCAAAAGAGTAAAAAGTAAATAAATAAAGTGTTATCATGTTACTCCAAAACATAATCATTAAACCATCAACACACCTTTTGAAAAATAATAGAATATCCTTCTGTAAGTGGACAGCAAAACCAGAAAGCTGTTTTGCTTTTCATCTCTGAGCATCAAGCACAGCGGGTCGTCTGTGGTTTGAACTGAAATTGAACACCTGTCTAAGTTCCCATCTTTCATAGAGCCAATTATTATTGGTTGCTCTGTAGTTTTTGTTCATAATTTGCTCTTGAGTTTGAAGCAGACAGTGTCTGTCAAAGGCAGATGAGAGTAAAAAAAAAAATCTGAGGCTCTTCGCTGCTGGTCATATCTCCAGTACCTCCACAGTATAAGGAAACGTTGGACACGCACTTTGTTTGCGGACAGACTCACCACCAGTGGCTCAATTTACTCAATAAACATTTTAAAAGGCTCCACACATTCTGTGTCTTAAAAAGCACGTTTTTGTCTCTGAATTGTTTTGTAATTCACACAATATCTGCGCTCTCTTTCTTTTTGTTTTCCCTGGTGGGTTCATTAACGAACAAGAAAACAATGGGAGAAGCAGCCTCATTTGTTTACACTGTTGCATCAGATAAAAGAGAACTCTTGCAGTTGGCTTAACAACCATAAACGCCAGGCTGCATTTGAAGGAAATGGCTTCCTGGATTGCACTCTAAACCTCACTGGTGCACTATATCACTATGTTGACACCGCCTGATGAAACTGTCTAAAAGAGCAACATACATACCCTCAAATGGCCAAAGGCCTTGTTTGATAAACTGGAACAGAACTGAAAACAGATAGCGGAGAGCACAACTAGTTTTGCCAGAGGCATCATAGGATTGCTTTCTCTAAACCATTAGCATCACTTCTATCCGCCGTGTTCAGTAGTGTGGCACAAGTATCTTGATCCATCCCAATGACTCCACGCCATGCGGAAGTGTGGGCTAGAGCCCTGTGGCTGGAATAAAGGGGATAAGGTGGACTTTGCAGTGATTACCATTTGTGTCCCGAGGTCAGTTCAAGATGGAGGTGACAAAAATAGTCAATTTTTACGCAGTGTCAGAGCTGGGAGCTAAACAGATTCAAAATGTGACAATAATGTGACTGTTTTAAATAATTACATCAGGCAAAGCAAGGTGAGCTTACCTGTGCAGTGCTGTTCACTCACCAGGCAAGTGTCATGGTTCTGGGTTGTGTTGGGTTTTTTCTGAGTTTTTACTTATGATTATTTACTTCAGTCTTCCTCTTGTATCTCATCTTCATCCTGTGATTTTATTTAGATATATACGGCATTTAAGCTTTCTAACCAAAAGCCATGGATAACAAGTTCCTATTGGAAAACTGAAGGTGCTTTTACAGGTTTCCTATTTGGCCAGTATGATGAGGTAATGACAAATATGTATAAAACTCTTCTAAATGTGAGGACATAAAGAAGGAAAAGATGCTATAGAACATCTATGTCACATCAATTAAGTATTTTAAGCTGTTCATTAATTTTGAAGTGTCTTCACTATTGGAATTTCTTACCTGTATCGTAAACGTTCCTCTGAACATTTACGGCGTTCAAGTTCTTCCCTTTAGGTCAGATAAATGTTAAGTGAATTAATCAAAGAAATGGGACAATCTGTTAGTTTCACTTACAGTTTCAAGCATTTGGCATGTGGTGGGTAGGCGAATATGCATCAGGATAGAGAACATGCTGCAGCCTGAGATTTCTCAGGAGAAAAATGTTATTACAAATAGTTAATCATGAATATTTGATGCGGTAAACACAATCATAACCATATTCATATTAATACACTTGTGTTTTTCTCCCTAGATAAACGAGATAAACATGTGAAATTATTTCATTATAGCGTGAAATATCAATACACATTTGTAACATAGATATTTTCTTCTCACAGTTTCTCTGAGTTTTGACCTAGTTGTTAAATTACATTTTTGAGCTAAAAGTGGTAATATCTAAGATGTTGGAAACTGCAATCTATTCTACAGTCATGCCAAGTGCCTCTTCAAAGTCTTTGATTGTGAACATGAGCCACTGCCTCCTCTGTGCCAACACGTTTTGTCCAGAGGTAGCTGGTGCGATTCATGTGAGCAGATTATGCCACCCAAGGGAAGGCGGGCGAGAAGCCTGGAAGGCCCAGAGACTAATCTGAGCATGCCCCACCCCCAGCACCTTCTCCCTATCTCACTGTAGTTGTCAGAACAAGTGAACCGGTCGAAAGCCAATTATTTGGAAAAATATGCAATCAAATTTCCTTGTAATGCATAGCATAATAAATAAATACATTGCAGTCAATCAACTTTTCAATCAGTTTTAAATTCAAAGGGAGAAAGTCTCCTTATTGTCCTCTTCACATCCATGTTGATGCTCCTAAAAGAGAAAACTGCTTTTATTATTATTATTTATTTATTTTACATTTTTCAGTCTTCTACTGACGCAGATTAAAAAAATTCTAACTGTAATAATTTCCTCACACTCAAACGTGAGGCGTCCATGCATGGCTCTGTGTGCACCTGGCGTTTTAGACTCAGAGCTTTGCATGTTTTCCCACTAGATGGCAGAAGAGTTCTACTGAGCTGGAGGACCTGGAATCTGGGTTAGTGTCTTTTTCTGAAAAAAGGGATTTCTACCTCATTGGAATACAAAGATCCTGCTCAGATTGTCATTTGCACATTGCCGTTTTTCGGGTGTCAAATAGGTTTTCATGGCTGACGAAAACAGTGTCTTCCGATGGGGACTGTCTGACAGGATGTCCTGAAACTGCAGAAGCAAGCTAAAGATAGAACATATTCTTTCCATGAATATACCCCAGGAAGCTCCCATATCTGTATGGTGGCTTTGCTTAATATGTTCCTACCTGAATGGCAACGGGGGTTAATTTTTATAAACTTTCCCATAATCCGTGGCGCTCTAAAACTCCATTTTTGAGCCAGTTTAAATATTAATTTCAGTTTTCTCACTCAATACGCCATGTTTTCCAATGAACAGTGTTGGAAATGACTTTTGTCCTTAAATGGTGGAACAATAAGTGACTCAGGAGGAAATATTGTACTTGGTGGCCCACATGTGTGCCTTTCTATTGGCATGGAAACAAACAGGCATGCCTAATAGAATGGCTCGAGCAAGCAGAAAATAAATTTCCTGCTCCATGCACACTAGCTCTCTCCAGTTTCATCCTTATTCATTTCAGTGCTGCTGCTGGTGCTGTCACTGATAGTAAGGAAGGCAAGGACTGTTCATACACAAAGCATTTCTCTTCTCGGAAGAATTGATTTAATGACAATGTCCTCTGCCCGCAATCGATGGGGCAGAGGGAAAAGTGCATTATGAAGGAAGGAAGAGTGATAATGAAAGATCACAAAGCTATCCCCATCACTCTAACTAGCATCATCAACACTGCACTCTGTTTTATTCCCAGACTGTTGATGGAATTTTCTTCTGCAAGCCCCGTAAATGTTTCTCTTTTGATATTTAGACATGTTTTATCTGGATCTGAGCATGTGCCGTGGGATGCTGGTTCGTTCCCACAAATTCATACGGGCAGGTCAAATTACTTTTGCCTCAGCTGGATTTTATCAGTAATCATCCACACTTCTTCAGCCGCTTTTCTTGGCTCTCCTCAAACATAGAAATATGTACATCATAATTTTAGTTGTAGTCTTGCGGGCCAAGACTACAACTTGGCACGCAAGACTAATATCACCATAGTGCAAAGCATAATGTTAGGTTTTGCTTTACAGTTATGTATGAAGATGCAACCAAAGATCAATGCTTAACATTTGCATCAAAATGCTAAAGAAGGAGCCATATGAGATGGATGAGGTTTAACTAGGAAAGCAGAAGGAAATCTTACTTGCAGTCAGTTTTTGTGAATCTTCTGAGTTTTTCGATCAGTAGGGGAGACTATGGATAGATATTTCTGTCTGTAGCTTGTAGCTCTTTTAAGCTGGTGGATTTAAAATGAGAATCAGAGTACTTACATATGTCTGCTGCTAAATGGTACAGCTCTTTCCTCTGCAACATAAATACTAATTGCAAAGTATGATCTGAACACAGAGTGAAATGTTGCAAATAAGATCATAGGAATATATATATATAAAAAAATCCTAGCTTTAAAGATTTTTGCTCAACACTTAGATGCATTTTCAGCAGTCTGTTTGTATGTGAGCAGAAACACAGCATTTAAGCAGACAAACTTGTAGAAGTACCAGAAAGTACATATATTTGATTCATTTTGGTTGGCTGGACGGCTCCCTGGTGAGGTGTTCCAGGGCTCGTCTCCTCAGGGGAAGAGCCAGGACACGCGGGAGGGACCTGGGAACGCCTTGGGATTCCCCCAGAGAGAAGCTGGTACAGGTGGGTGGGGAAGGAGGAGTCTAGGTCTCTTTGCTTCTGCTGCTGATTCTGTGCCCGGACCGTGGGTCACGAGGAAGTCAGTAGATGGAGCTATTTTGGTTGGCTTTCTGGGAATTTAGTTCAGCGAATACAGATTTATGTCGTTTCCTGCATGGCCGCTTCTTTGGGAAACTTTTCTTTCACCTTTTCAGACATCATACTCTGGTCTTCTTCAGTCTCCATCTTGACTAGTAGATCAGTGAGTTTTGCTTTTCCTTCCCTTTCTTAGTTTTTCACCACAGCTTGATGAGGGAGCAGCTTGGTGGATGACAAGTGCTGTAAGGAGCTGGAGGAGTGGTCTCGTGGTCAGCTATAGTACTGGCAAGGTGATCAGCTAGAGGAGCGGCCCATTGGTCATCTGGAGATATGTCAATATTGGCAGCTTGAGAAAGATGACCTGTGACCTGCTGTGATGGAGCAAAGTTGGATTCCACTGCACTGGAACCCAATCTGTATAATCTTTTGTGTAGCTCCTGCTGGAGTTTTTGTTGTGGCAAGACCTGGTGCGGCATATTGTCATGTTTTTTTTCTTCTTCTCACATTTATTCTCATCCAGGAATGACTTGCAGTGCTCACCATATTCTTTAGTGGGCCATAAATCCTCCTCTGTCAAAGGGTTGGAGTTTGTGAGGGAATGTGAGCATCACAATGCCATTGCTCTACCAGAAGTCAATGACTGTAATTGACAACTGTGAACTGTGGTGATCCATGAGGAGAAGCATGGCTGACCTCGCTGTGGTTTTTAAACCACTGTAGAAAGATGACGTCTTTAATGAAATGTCTTTATAAAATCTGTGCCAGCTGACATGGCAAACATTGTACAATTTTACCAAAGACATTTCCTGGATTTTACCAACATTTCAGACTCTTAGGTAAAATACTGAGAGGCTCCCCTCAGTTAGTCTTTATATTTCAACATCTAAGAACGTTGAAAGTTACATTTTCTTTTTATAACTAACCCAGGCATCTTATAGCCAATAACTAGCTTAGATTACAGTGAACAACTAAAACTATTAACATGAATAGATTATATCCCCATTGGCATACAAAGTTCAGAATTTATTAAATATCATGAGATTCCCAAACATTACTGAAATTATCACTCATAGACTTTCGTTCATATATCTTTTCTAAAATAAAATGATTATTCACATCAGTGGCTACATGTGTTGTCAAATATTGTCAAAAAAGCTGAAAGAAAACTGCATTTTAGGAGTGGCAAATTTTTATTTTTTTTTTATAAAAAAAAGATTTAGGGAACAATTATTTTTTTATTCTAGTTACTTTTCAAATCTCATTCTAATCATTCTGTCAAAAAGCAAACAAAAAACCCAGAAAAATCTAATTTGTTCTCCTGCAGATGTAACAGACATGAAGCAGAAAGCTAAAGTTTGATTTATTCATCTACTTGTTTATGTTTCCCCCCATCAGTGCAGCGGCTGTGGAAGGATGCACAGAAATCATACTCTGAGATTCCAATTTTTTTTTCCTACCTGAGAAGTAAAAGGGAGATTTTCTCCCACATTACAGCTACAGACCCAAGTAATGAGACGGCCAAGTCGGTTCCTCTCACTTCTCTTTGAAAGTGAATGACTTTCAGGTAGCAATCACTGCATGAAATAGTCCTTTAGACGAGCCTTCAGATTTTCCTCCCAGGCAACCTGTGATGATTTGACAGTTGATCCAACAGAGATGAGTTCCTGGTTAAGAGGTCCAGACCACCCCTCTGATGCACACGACCACCAGTTTTGCAAATATTTGCTGAACAAATCTAACAATGAGAACTAAAGCAACAAACTAGGCTTTCCAATGTATAATACTGAGTGTTTGTCAGAATGCAGAAAATTGATCACCTGCCTGTGCCTCCAGGCCTAATAGGCCTCGTATATATTGCTTTATTCTGCATAACGAAGCAACTCTGCAGTAGCGGTGCTATTTCACAGTCCTGAGCAAGATTCCAAACTTTTCTCACATCCACTTGGCTTGCCTAATGTTGCTGCTGTGGCGGTGTTTTTCCTTCCCCCGAATTCCCAGATCACAGAGGAGTCCAGGTGTTCATGCAGAGCAGCTTGCAAGGCAGCAAAGTGATATTCCGAGGCGTGATGACAGTCAGCTCACGCTGCAGTTCTGCAGCATTGTGCCCGCGCCGCTCCTGGGGGAAAGTCAGATCCTTGGGCCTGTGCAGCTGGCGCCGCCTCCTGCCAACAGCCGCAGCTCCCCGTCACAGATGTTCACGCAGTCCTCTCAGCTTCTAGCTTTTTGTGTTGACCTCATTCAGACAGACAGGCAGCCACAGAGTGAAAGCGGGCCCTCGCAGCCATCGGTGAAAATGTTTAGGAAATTTGCTGAGAACACTGATGAGTTAATTCAAATGGATCAACCGGTGTTACCCCTGGCAACTAGCAGGTGACCACACTGTTCCTTTAGTTATTCTAGTTATTTTTGTTGTTGTTGAAACAAACAAACAAACAAACAAACAAAAAAAAAAACTGTTATCATCAACAGTTCATTTGCCTGTAGAAAAACAATGCATTATCATCATGAGTGTTATGACTGCATTTTTTGTAAATAATGACACTTTATTGCAAAGTTGGCACTTTTAATGGACTTTCAAGGCAAGTTTTAGAGCAACCTTGGATTATAAGCATCATTATTTACCGAATATGACAACATTCATATACATTCATAAAGACTTATTCATATTCATGACAGATGTTATGTCATGTTTATGACGGTGTCATGTCAGTCTTATGCACACCCCGTCAAATAAAGTGTTACCAAGATATCTTCTGTCCATATAGATATACTTACACAAGCACACACAGGTTACTCCCAAAAATGTGCATTTTAGATTCATTGGACACAGTAAGGCTGCGTTCACACAGCAGGTCTTGATGCACAATTCAGACCTTTTTTTGCTGAAACGTCACAGTATGCAACCATAATCAGACATACGAGCACAGCATGACATGTGAACAATTTAAACAAATGTTGACCGATGGATCTCACAGTATTGTCACAAGATCAAAGCAAGACAAAGGCAGCCAATAAAAAGGAACGTAGCTTTTGTGGAGCATCGACGGTCGCATCCTTCGGCTGGACTGGCTGCTGGCTGCAGGTCGGCTCCTGAGAAGGATCCAAGTGTGAGTAGGCACGCGTCATTTGAAGAATAACAGATTACACTGGTGATACGGGAACATCCCAGCCTCTTTGTTCCTGATGGCACTGTTAACCTACACCAGACAATTGCAACTTATAGGGTTAGTTGAATGCGCGATTAATGAGCTTTCAGGGATTTAAAACCATCGAAGATGCCCGATCAATATCAGATCAAATTATTTGTTTTTACCTCTGTTCTCCATCCATTGTACTGCAGCTCAATATGCTATTATACAATCAGAATCCATTTCTTCAGATCACTGAAGAAATGGGTGTGTACATGAATATTTATTAAATGAAATTGATTAAAATCTGAGTCATTCAGAATTTTTATGTCAGACAAAAATCTCAAAGTTGGAACTTTACATACCATAAAAACATCAACCAGAATGGCTTAAAGGTCGTTTTCACATCTGATTCAGACCTAAAGACCAACATCAACATTAAAGATTAATGTCAAGTTCAGACACAGCATGTTTTTTTTTCAGCAGCACCACAGTATTCCTTTCATATTGCCCCTCACAACACACTACGTTAGTGTCTTAGATAATGTTTTGTTTTTATTCATATGCAAAGGTGAGATTACTTAACTTATATTTGCAGGAGTTTTAATGTAAACAGCTGCTCTTTGCTTAAAACACACTCTGAAGTAGCGAAACATATCTTTGCCCTCACTTTGCCCTATCGAGGAGAGGAAGACAGCCCACCATCACCCTCAGTCTCACCAGCCTCATATGCTGAGAGTCAAACGGAGACGGAGCAAAATGACATCAGCACTGTGTGAGAGCCTTCACATCCTGTCACCTTCTCTCCGTTTCTTGCTTTCCCCTCCGTTTTAGTGATTCCCTTCATCAATTAAGGCTGCTCTCAAGATTGTCTGCAGCTATTTCATTACAGTCAATTAGCCTGGAAGGAGACAGCGTGAGACAGAGGAGAGCCTTTCAGGCAGCGAACAACATGTGCAGCAGGGTCTGCATACCAAACAGTGACAGCGGTAGGCGGCCGGCCAAGCCGCTCTCAGACTGGCTGAGGGCATTCACCCCTCTGAAGACTAATAATGTTTCTAGGGTCCTCTGTGGAGACCAGTAAGATGCACTCCAACCTTATGCCAAAGGCCTTAGCCAAATAGAATATTTTAATAATTGTATAAACTCTGTTTTAAGCTCAGCCTATAAACCGGCGGTGAGCTATTTAGTCGCACTGCATGCATTTACAAGTGACTAAATGTGCTGCGCATGTGTGGATGTTACATGAAAATCATGCTGCTGAACCTGGACCTGACTTGACTTGATGCAACCTGCTGAGTTTCCTTAGACAGAAATTTTCTAAGCCACTTTGAATAATTAGACGAGCATGCTGCATTGTTTTATAACTAGGATGAAGTGAAATGCGTGTGTGATTGAATTGAAATGATTTTTTGTGCAGGGCCTTGGGATGACATGCTATGTGTGCGCCTTGGTTATTAATGCTTTTATATTACCTTCATGTTTCAGAAAGTATGCTTCCTTTCCCCACAGTTAGACCAAGATAAAAGGTAGTTTTGGCTACACCAGCCTCTTTCCAATCTCGCTACATTCACAGCAGGACTAGACAGTGGCTTTAATAAGCAATTATTCCACTTCCACCCTTGATCAGTCTGCTGTGTGTATTTATTCTGGAAAGTTGTCATCTACATTTTCCCAAATTGGCTTTCAAAGTTACATGAAAATCCACCTCAGTGCAAAACTGAGATTCTGCCTTCTCATTTGATGCATTATGTTACAGAGACATGGTTATGCTTCTTTATAAAAAAGCTTATTGTTCATTCAACATATTTACCATGTTATAATTAGGGTCGCAATAAAAGGATTTAGCTGGTTCTGTTCCATCTGTACACAGTGGATGGTCCAGTTTGTGGCTACTTAGCATATGGTTGAGAAACAGCTGGCCAGCTCTCCTGAAGCACAGCAGCTCATCGCAACTCCTGGGAATCCAAACGGCTTCTTGGGGAGATCGCCATATGCCTGACTGCGCAGTTTACTGAGAATTGTTGTGTTGTTGTTTTTCCATCTCCATGATGTTGTTGACGCTCGTCTGTCGTTGTGCTTAAATAATCTGCTTTCTTTCTTTGTTCTCCGAGGCTCACTTTGAAAAATGTGCGCTGGCTGGATTTGATTTGCGGTTGTCATGTTTACGGTTAGTGGTTTTTTTTTTGTTAACAGAGAAGAAATTGATAGCGCTATCATGGGCCGATATCAGGAATAGTTTAGCTAAGCAGTAAAAGCTTTGTTACGATTTAAGGTTCAAGTTATTTTGTTCAGCTAATGACAGACAGAACAGAACAGCAACTCTCTAAAGATTACTCAAAATGAAGTTTCTGGCTTTTATACCTAAAGAGATGAGAATAAATAAACAGTGGCGAGTGGTACACTACATCTGCATGAAAAAAATTACTGAACGCTTCTATTATCATGTCATATCATTGATTCCTTTGTTTTTGCTTGACAAAGACGTGACAGCAGCACAAACAGCTCAAGAGGCAGTGTAGCCTCTGAGTCCAGAGTATGTGAAGGAATGTTGTACAGTGGAGCAATAGTTGCTGGGCTGATGTCACATCCTCTCTCTTTGCTGACATTGCCATTTGGTTTGGCTAAAAATAATTATCTCGCATGTTAAAAGCAAACCGGAGAAGAGAAGAAAAGTGGAAACAAGAAAAAACAGCAACTCTACTGGGGGAAATTAAATCAAACTGCTCGGCGTAAGATGCGCTAATTAACAGCCAGCATTGTGTTAAAGCATAATCCTATGGAAAATCCGTCCCAATTTTAATGGCCCATTTATAACGCAAAGAAATCATAATTCTTTTAAATGCCAGAAGCACTCTGCTCATCTTCTGTAAACATGCGTAGAGGTTTTCTATATTTATAGTAGATATTTGCTATAATACTGAAGCAAAATCCAAAACATTTTAGCTTTCAGTAATTAGATGTTTACTGTTTGTTTGGAAGCAAAGAAAAAACAAAAGTGAGATATTACTACAATGTGTGTTCATTTCCACAAGGTTTTATTCATTTAAACCTGCAGAAGAAGCAGAAGTACATAATTATTTCAGAATGATGCCATATCTGACTTAAGCTTCTTGTCCAATTCAAGCTAACTAGCTCATAATGTAGAATCCATCTGTTTTTTCTACGTCTACTTAAAAAAAAACACACACAAAAGAACTCCTGCCATATCCACGTCACTGTATGTGATGTTTGATTCCCGAGATGAGTCCCAACCTGGTGGGTTAGAGCCTCGTCAGATTAGAAGAGGCCTCACAGAACAGCTTTAAGCATCTTTATGCCGCGTGTAACTGTTGATTCCTAGTGCTTCACTTCCCCTCATCCCTGAATAACTGTGAAATCAGAAAAAGGTACTCACGCTCAGCCATTTTCTACTCAAGTAAATCAGAACTGAGCGAATCCTTCAGGGGCTTTCAGTTTGTCGGCGTTTGGCACCAAAACGATTTGCATTTGAATAGCCGGAGGGAACCACATTTGTTGGGTAAAAAGAAAATCCCTCAAAATAAACATAATTTTTGCTCCTTTAGCGAAACCCCTTTTTGCCAAGAGGGGCGTCATTTGGTCGTCTCCTGTGACATTTCTCAACGACGGAGCATGCAGAGACAGAACTCTTTGACCTTTCCTCGTTGCTCGTTTAGTCCTGGTTTATGCAGAGTTCTTGTTCATCTTCTACGTTCTCCTCCCTTCAGATCACCCCAAAGTTTCGCTTACAAGTGCTGGGTAACTAGAGATGGCTCAACAGGTACAAACATCAACCACTAACTAATAAAATTAACTAGTCCAAATGTTTTGGATCATTATCCTGATGTATGACCCACTTATGACCAGTTTGGTTGAACCAGATAAAAAGATTCAACAGTTCATGATTTGTGCCAAGGTTCCTAAGGCCTTATGAGAAGTAACAGGTGAACAACATCACAGATCCTTTATAGTACTTAATGGTGTCAATAAAGTTATTTTCTACATATTTATACTTTCTCTTTCTCACTCGACACACCAGGAGTTTGTTAATGAAGAGTTAAATTTTAGTCGCATTTAATCAAAACACCAGGCTACGATTACATTCTCAATTATGGTTATGTTTGTTCCAGTAGGACAGGAACGGCTTTTATTCCGGGATAGTGAGCAAACAAAAGCTCACCATCTCATTGAGTCTAATGGTTGCTATGAACACTTAGTGACAACAGGATGTCAGTATCTGCTACAGAGAGCATTTCTTGACCGTTACCGTGAGGCCTTTGTGTCACATCATATTTAAATTGCAGGATATAACAATGCTCCCCTTTAATTCATGTTAAAACGATTACGACGTACCACTGTTCCATTGGTGATTTAGTTAAAAACAATAAATTCTTAAACACATTCAATGAAGGTGTGCAGCTCTGTAATTCTGACAAAAAGTAAACTAATAAGTTGATACAATTTAGCATATTCTTCATAAACTCAACCCACAAAGTGTGACAGAGAAATGAGAGAGAGAAAAGAAAATATTTATAACACGCAAAAGCAATCTAGTCAGTTTTCTTTGAAGCCTGTCTAAGACTTCTTCGCAGCAGGTTTCTTGCTTTCCTCCTTTACCCCTCTGCGTACAAAGGGGGCTGCCGGTGTGAGATTTTCATACAGCAAGAGATGTCGCAAGCTTTCAACCCACTGCCTCCCACCGCCGTCACTATCGCCATCCAAGTCATTCAGATTCCCTTCATGAATTCCTCCAGTGTTTCCTGTTTATGCAGAGACAGATTATGTATCATGTTTTTAATTGATCCCTTTGGGGTGGTCGCTCACAATGAGGGGAGACTCTGGTATGAACCTCAGTCCAGTGATTACCATGCAAACATTGCGTTTTAGATACCTAGCTCCAGGCTGCTGTAATTGGTTCTGCATAGACACAGACAGCCAAGAGACTCTGTGGCCGACTGCAGTTGGATCAGGGCGTTTTTGTGGTACTGTGTATAATAGCGAATGCTCTTCCTGTGGACTATTCTTTGTTCAGTCTTGGGAGTTCATTGAGATTTGTTATTCCTTCCTGTGTTGTTGGGATCCAGGATCGTGGTGCTGCAGATTCACGGCTGCAAGAAGGTTCTGGGTTTAAATCCCAGCCTGGAGTCTTTCTGCGTAGAGTTTGCATGTTCTCCTGGTGCATTCCTCCCTCCATCCAAAGCAAGATTGTTCGGTTAATCTGTTTTTCTAAAACGCCCATAGGTGTGTGCGTGTGTGTCAGTTACGGTGTCTGTGGTGTGATTTAAATATTTTTTAAGGCGGTTACTCCCACTAGTTACATTTTAAAAAGCTGTTTTTTTAAAAAACCAGCTTCTACAAAAGCTGGTTTGTCGTGTCATTGAAATGTATAAAACTGAACATTTATGGATTTGAAGGGAACACATAGTTTGATTTAGAGCCTATTTTTAGGCAGTAACATTGAGTTTTCATGTCTGGTCCTTCACCTCACAGTCATGCCTTACGTATTGGCAGTGATAAAAATGTGTTTAGTGATTTCTTCAGCTGGATTTTACAGTTTTGATAAAATGTGCTGGAAAGCAATTCCTGCATTCCACACAGTTTTAAGATGTTTTATTGGCAAAAAGTGTCAGATCTATCCCAAGAATGAATGATAACAGATTGCCCTTACTAGTTGCAGACTATTAACTTGTAGGAAAAAAAGTTGGTTGATGATGGCTGTTCTTGTGATGACAAATTGTCCTCTAACACCACATGTTCTGCGTGTACGTAGCTAACATCCGGAGAGTTGAGCAGTTTTTCAGGTCCCACATTTCAGTCTTTGATGAGGAAGATAAACTCAAAGAATGAGACGTAGTTTGTATGACAAGCTCAGCAAATACTGAGGTGTTTGCTAATTGCTGCTGCTGCTAGTCTGGAGGAGCTGGGCGGACAACAGCTCTAAGCAGGAGCTCTGGATAAACAGGCGGCTCTTTGTGGGAGCAAGTCCTCTGAATGGCTGTCATGGGGGATTCAAATATTTCTCAAACATGCATCAAAGAATCAAAGCAACCCTCCAGGTAAATTTCAGATGAGGGAATATCATGATACAAAGATAGAAAAAGTCCTTTTTTTTCTTTTTAAAAGTAATCTGTCTAATCAACTGAAGCTTGTCGATTCCAGTCAGCAAAATATTCTAAAACTAATAAGACTTTTCACAGCAAAAGCAGAAGGTTCAACGTTGCAAAACCGTACATTTGTGTAGCTTAACTTATTTATTTCCTTCCCATGACTGTAACATGACAAACGCCATTCTGCCACAGAGGTCTGGTTTAAAGGATATCTCTGGGGAACATGACTCACTTATTTCCATCCATATGTGACAGGTACTAAAGAGCTGTGAGTGTGAGGCAGCTTTTTTTTTTTTGTCCTCTCTAACCTCACTCTTACTTCGCTGCAGCCCTTAAGGTTGCCTTATCCCTCCGGGGTATTACATGTCCTCATCCCCGTCTCTGGACACTTTGAGAGCTGAGATGATCCTCATTAAAGCGTGTGGACAGAGGGCATGTGTCTTTGCGGTTTTTCTTGTCCACACACTGAGAAACTCAATCTGACAAATCCTCTTATAAAGATATCGCTCTCCCTCCATCCAGTCCCAGCCTCTGTTCCCATTAAACGTTTCGGCCCGATTCGTCCTCTCCTGCATACGCCCGGCGCCGATCAGAAGCAGGCGGCAGCGAAACTAGGACAGGCAAAGTGGATGGTTGTAATAAATGATGAATATCCTTGGCTGAGCAATTTTTTTATTATTTTTTTCCTAGGGATTTGACAGATGAGGTATGGCGATCACCATCAATATAGCCTGTGTGGCATGAAGATGAAGGGTCAGGTTACCATCCCATCAACTACAATAATTGAACTGTCGAATAAACTGCACAGCCCTCTTCTGGTATTCCTCTACCTCTTTCATGAAATTTTCATCAGCCCAAAGGCAGGGAGTTATTTCTTGTCTTCATTTACTCAGCTGACTGGAGTACTGTTGAGGACTCGGCCTGACAGGAAAGCTGATCGGCAGACATGTTTTTATTAAATTGAAGCTGCGTTCTCCAAGAAGTGCAGTTCAGAAGAGAGCACAGTGTCTGACCTTTAAATGTGAAGCAACCACAACACGCTTGATGTTGACGTCCCTCCCTGCCTTTACAGGCAGCTTCTTCCAGATCCCAGATCTGCAGTGCTGCGGCGTTAAGGAACGCAAAGCAGACACCAGAGAGCCTTTAACAAAGTGCCACTCAGGTAGATCCGCTTTTGTTTTTTGGATGCTGACTCAAAACGAACGCTGATCTCTGCTGATACAGCAATAGTGCAGTAAAAGTATTGTAATGGAATTATTTTCTTATCACTTTAAGGTGATTAAAGTGCAGTGATTAGAATACAAATGTTTCTCCTGTATTCGTTTTTTTTTTTTTAAAGCAAGAGAAAATCACAGTAACACTGATCCTTTTTTTATGATACAACATTGTTGACAAGATTATTCAATAAAGTTTACAGTTAGAAACTCTGGAGAAAGAGTGAATCGATCCTTTGAGCCACACATTTTTGATAAACGGTTGTGTTTTACTGCTGCTTTTCTAAACCGGCTTGTGGTAATGTGTGTTTTTCAACTGGGTTCGGATTGAGATTGGTGTTTCATTTGGTTCATGACGCCATTTAGAAGAACAGTGTCATGTTTCCACTGCATGAGAAGATTTCTATTGGAACAGGAAAATGCGCTCATTCTGTTTTATTTTGTTCTGTTCTATGGAAGACAGAGGAAGTGGCACTAATGGGATACCATAAAAATTTTTCAATGTAAATTCAATATGTCTGCTTCCTTGATAGCAGATATAACCAGTGGAAAGGTACTGACGGGATGGTAAACTGTCTGGAGTTGTTTTGCTGTTGTCGTTTTAATTTTATTGCTACTTTAAGAATCAATACACTCTATTCAATTTTTTATAACTCTTTGCTAAAAGCAATTGGTCCATGTTTGCATAATGTGCTTTTAGGCCATTTGGCCATGCTTTATTCTTCAGTTCACAATCTCCAGTTTGGGACACATGGAAATAAATTGTTAACGTGAACAGAAGAAATGAACATTGTAGAAATATTTGTTTCTTGATGCGCATCTGTCAGCTGCACAATTCAATCTCTATACAAACTGTTTTCACTTAGTTTTAGATACTTGGATATGAGTTTGTTTTGAGTGATATCTGTGGTAACAAGGAACAGTTTGGAGTTCATTTCTCCTTGCAGATTGTTCTGACAAACACACACATTCCCAACTCATTTTAAAATCTCAGTTATTATTACTGTAATAGTATTTTTATGAAAATATGGTAAATGGATGTGGAGCTACTGATAAATTTAGTGGGGAAACTAGTTTGTCACTAATTTCAATTAAGTAATTAGACAGATTTTAACCCGCCAAAAACTTTAAAGCGATTCATTGCACTTTTATTCTTTATGCCACAAAAGTTCTGAGCCAGAAACCTATCAATGAGCCTATCGATAAAGCAATTAAAGTTTCGGATAGCATCTCAATGCTAAACACGTTGCAGCAGCGCAGATATTCACAGTGCTATTGTCAGTCCACATTTCTAAAGAACCACGAATGATCAGGGCTCAATAAACACTGGAACGCTGAATGGGTGCAAGAGCCCTTTGCACCAACCTGGTGGTTGAAGAACCTGAATAACAGATTAAAAACAATAAATGTCTTTGGTGTTGCGCTCATACAGCCGTTTATTCAATAGTTTAGCAGCAAAACGGGTTTTTGAATTGAAAATGTTACTAATTTTGTCAAAAAGATTATGAAACATCTAGAATGTCAAACATCTCATGACAGAGCTGGAGTTTAAAGGAAGCAAGAACTACATGTTGAGAGAAGAAGACACAAAATAGTTTGTAGCGTGACGGACAATGCACAGGAATTAACCAGACCAGCAGACGAGCGCAGCTGTCACTTAAAAAAAAACAAACCTTTATCAGACAACAGAATGCTTTTTCCAATATGAGCCACATTACGGCAGAACATTAATTAAATCAGGCGTGAGGCTAATCAAGTCGAGAAAAGAGAAGCTTGCACAAAACCGCAGGGCACACTGATATGAAGTATTCTGGAAACTGTTGGTGGAGGAGATGTGGGCGGCTGATGCCTGTGGGCATCTGAGTAAAAATGCTAGTCAGAACTGGAGCACAAATGACAACATCTCCGAAAGATTTCAATTCATCCGTCAGGTTTGTTAAGATTATCTCCTAAATTAGGCAGTCACCATGTAGATCTTCACTTTATGGACTTTAAGGTACTGAGATGAACGCTTTCTTGTCACAACCTTTTTTTTTTTTTTTTTGGATGGACGTTGAGGCAACACCCAATGTTACTTCATATTCCTTCTATGGTTTTGGACTTTGTTTTCACAGGTCATATATTCTGTTTTTTTTCTTTCCTGTTTTCTTTTCTGTTCAGGTTTGAGAAATGTAAATACATCCAGACGTGGTTGAAAAAAAACCCATTTTTTAAAATAATGATAAATGCCCATTATCACACACACACACACACACACACACACACACACACACACACACACACACACACACACACACAAAATACAAACTCACAAAACACTTCCAAATTTACAATGGTAAAGTATTGTAAAATATACACAGTAACCTTGTTGAGATACTGTTATTGCGCAGTGTTGATCTTAGTGTTTAAGTGCGCTCATGATTGTGTGCTAATAACAAAAACTACACATCGATTTTGCAATATGAAAGTGACACTAAACGCTATTAGCCTATGATTACAAAGCTCAGCCCAGGTTTTATTTCCCAAGCTGTAAAGAAACAGCTCAAAAAGAAGCAGAAGTGTGCGGTCGTGTGCATGTGTGTGTGTGGTAGGAATTGTGAAAGGACAGAAAAACAATAATGTCGGTCACAGCAGCATATCCCTGGGGAAGTCAAGAGGGAGCAGCCATGGCTGCAGGTATTGCATTCACTGATACACTTTATAATCTCTTGGAGTCCAAAACAAGGTGCTAGCTGGCTGGCTGGCAGTGTAGCCACGGCTGATAGACTAATGGAATTCGAATGGCTGGCCTCATCTTGCTGTTATGATGGCTGGGTGACAGGCCCTGATGGATAGCTGGAGCTAAAGGTTCGCCTGACAGTCAAGCTCGGTTGATGAATTGTGAGATGAGACAGACATACAAAAGCTGTGGGCAGCCTAGACTTAAAAAGATCCCCCACTCCTCCTCCCCCCCCCACCATTCTAGTCGGTCATCCGGCACGCTCTGGATGACAGCGGCAGCCGAAACATTTTCATCCATCTTATACCAGGACCTCCTGCTGTGATGCTGATGCCTTGGGCACAGTGACTCAGCACCCAAATGAGAGAATCGGTGAAAATTAGAAATTCCTTTTGTGCTGACTTTTTCTTGGCATTGTGGTGTCATTAAAGCTAAGTGTAGGATTATTGAAGCCTGCCAAGCGTTACGTTGCAGTGGCCTCATTGAAACACTTTCTGTTTGGTGGATAGCAGGTCTTTTTGAGTGAAACTGCGAGTCGTCGATGTGAATGACGAGTCAAGCTCAAAGTCTTTTATGATGCCACCAAGTCGAGTCAAAAGTCATTCAATTTGTGACTCTAGGCTGACTTTATTCCTCACCACTGGTTTATAAATTCATCTTTGTCAGTATTCAAGGTGGGTTTAAGGTACTACTATCTTGTTTGAGAGGACATGACGTTTTAAAATGTGTTTGAAAATGGTCAGCTTTAATTTATTTCTGTTTTCTAATTAAAATCTTTAAGGTTTTCTGGCACTAAAATATGATATCCACCGTAAAAATGTTATACTAATAATATATTTTTTCACAATAGGTATTATGAAAAACAACCTATAGATAAAAAACATAATCAGAAAAAAACAGCAACAAAAATCTAATTGTTTTTCATTTGTAGATAAGTACAGATGATTATAAAAGAAGATTTGGTGATAAAAAACCAAAACAAAACTAGTTGATGTTTTGAAAATTGATTTTGGAAAGATGTTAGTTAACAAATGTATAAATAATTGGACTGACTTCTTTCAAAATAACTCATTTCCCAAACAAGAGAAAGAATGCGATCATTTAATAATTGACCTCGAAATTGCAGCATGAGCGAGAAAGTAAATAAAAAAATCATGCTGTCAGAATATTACAGTTTTGAAATACTGTATATCTTTGATCTGTACCTTTGTAAAAAAAAAAGAAAAAAAAAAAAAAAAAAGAAAGTCCTTCCTATTCCTGCTCCTTTCTCCAGCATTACTCACAGTGACGGGTCTCTGTTGTTCCTCTGGGCCTGAGCTACAGTATTTTGTCTATCCTTGCTTTTTTAAGAGGTGGAGAAGAAGAGCAATGTTGTCTCATCTTCAGCTTTGGCACACATGCTTTTCCTCTAATCCTTCAGGCACTCAATTCGCAGGCAGTGAAGTGTGAAGCTCTGTAATGATGGGTTATTGACCCATTCGCTGTTTGGCAACAAATGTAGAGGTAAAGCCGATGGACGATTCCTGTTGTTCCATGTGATATTCTGAAGCTGCTAATCTGCTGCTAAGGGTAATGTAGATGAAATGGATCATTTGGTTTCCCAGTAATGAGAACACACACAAACAAAAAACCCTAATGTTTTGTTGGTTAAGGTCGGCCAATCAAAACCGGCGGTTCAAATTCAACAGACAGATACGGTAAGAGAGATCTGAATGTAGATGTTGGCTCGTTTAAACTTAAAAGGAAGTTGAAGACATTTCATAGTGAAAAAATGTAAGTATTGTACAACAGGGATGTCAAAAGTGGAGGCCTGGGGCCGTTTGCGGCCCTCGGAATGATTTTGCGTTGCCCTCAACCAGTCCAGGGAATCGTTGACGATACATATTTAAAAAAACATGTTTGAGTGAAATGTGGCTTTTGTGAGAACTTTAAAAAAAAAGATAAGAATCGTGTTAAAAGTGCAAAACATAAGGTGCTACACAGTCTTTATCTTTCATCAACCATGTTTTATTGGTTTTAGTTTAATTTGATATTAAATAGCAAGGCAAACATTCAGTGACTGTCAGTAAAAAGCACACTTGGAAATATAAAAACTATACGCCATATACTCTTACTGATGCTGAAATATATATATTTTTTAAAAAAATACACATTGTTTCTGCTTTTTTTCCTTTCGTCTTATGTTTCAGCTCCAACATGATTTACAGAGCTGTAGAAGTCAAACTACTTTGCTTGTTTCATGAAAACATATAAATGAGCTAAATAAGACATTTGAATGGCCTAAAATAGTAGTAATAGGCACTTTGCGCAGCCGAATGGTTGCCATGGGAAACTCAAGGATTTCTCAAACATGCATGAAAGAATCAAGGCAACACTCTCCAGCTATGTTTTTGATAACAACATACCTGGAGACATGAGGTGAAGCTCATAAAAGTCGATTTTACATAATACTGCCCCCTTAAGATAATCTTAAGAAGTATTCATGTGAAAGAATGATCCAGTCAGCGATCAAGGACGTTGGGACCAACCCAATCTAAAATTGGGGATATTTACCATGTTGGATTGACTTGGCCCGATTTTGCAGTGTGCGTGGGCGTGTGTGTGTGTGTGTGTGTGTGTGTGTTCCCAGTTGGCAAACGAGAACGTAGCCTGTTGAATGTGATTTGCAGCCAGTCAGCGGAAACACAGAGAAAATCTAAAACACAGAAGATAAAAAAAAACAAGGAAACCCTGCCGCAACAGAAAGTCCGGTGGAAATCAGAGATCTCTTTTCCTATCGTTTTTGTCTCTGCTAAACGTGATCCTCAAACTATTGCCATTGCTTCTTCCCAGTCGGCCATGTTTGTTTGCTCTGAGCTCACGTTTGGCCTCAAGAAGTTTTGGATGATTTCCCATCTGACGTCTGAATGTTGGTGAGTGAAATCAGCTGGTTTGGTGTGTGTGTGTGTGTGTGTGTTTCTCCCGCCACGTGGCTCAACGTCACACTCTGTAGGACCAAATCTGTTATAACTACGATTTATTAACATCATGTGTGTGAAAGTCAGTTACAGCACAACTTATATCCCAGCCTTGTCACCTCCATGCAAACTGTTTCATTTACCTGCACGTTGCTGGTCCTCATGTCCATTAGGTTGAAGTCGAATTAGACTATTCCTTCTGGAACTTTAACTTACTATTGTATTATTTTGTTGTACTGTCCTAAAGGAACTATTGCCAGATTATTCAGATATATCAAGCGTGAGGAGAAAGGTCACTTTTAGTTAGAAAAGAAAGTGCATTTGCAAAAACTGTTTTTTTTTGGGTCTTAGAAATACAACTTTAAGGGAAGAGTTTTTTCTTCTTTTTTTTCTGTAATTCATTTCATTACTTACTCTGTTGCATCTTAAAGACTTGGAGCATACATAAGTCAAATTAAATAATTTTCCCCTGTATTGAAGCTTGCAATATTTTTATTTTTTTTTTAGCAAAAAAGAAAAACTAACACGCTTAAAAAATGGATTTACATCAGATTAAGTTTCTCTGTTTTCCTTTTATTCAATCATCTGTCTTGTGCAGCTCTCTCCCTCCGCTCTGCCTCCCCTGGGGCACCTCTGGTTATCTCTCCTGACACGAGGAAGGGAAACCTCGGGGTAATGCTTGACAGGGCGTCCTCTCTATGATTCCCTGCAGCTTTTTCGATTCTCTTGTTGTCACTGCAGCAAACTGGAAGGGACTCATAAAAGAAACCGTGTCATGTCATTGTCGCAGACACAGTGGGAAACCGAGACGGCTGCGACCAGCGCGCTGCTGCTCCGTGTCTCCGTGTATTCTGGTGTGAGTAAACAGAAACTGCACCCTGACGTTAAACAAACCAGCTTCAAATCTCACGGGGGCTTTTTATTATACCATCTCTGATTTTACTCTGAAATAGTGTTGTTTTTTTGTATTCAAATCTATCACCGTTAGACATAAATTCATTCTCATTCATGCTAATTTTTTTACATTTTCATCCCATATACGGTGGGACAGTCTGAGACCCAGATAGAGCCACTAGCAGAGTTCTAGCTGCTGTCCAGCAGTGTGCTCTGTTTTCTTTCCATACAGGACGCTCCCAGACCGGCACATCTTCAGCTTTCCGTGTCTGATTTCTGTCCTCTGAACCCCCAGCTGGTTGCGGCAGATGGCCAGTTATATTGAGCTCAGTATCTCTTTGCTCCACTGTCACCACATGTTTGTTGCTTCAGAGGAGGGAACTGTTTTCAGTTGCCGAGAAGTCAGAAACCGAAAACAATCTGTTGCATTTTCTGAAAGAGAATTTTTTATTTATTTATTTATTTTTTTTACAAATTTAAGTTATAAGGTCAACTGACAGCAGAGTTGCACTGCAGTATAATTAATGCAGAGAGAAAATAAGACTGGTCAGAGATGGTAAAGAACTGGGAGCAACCTTTAGACTTTAGCCTAAAGGTTAAAAGTCTAACCTTTAGGCTAGACTTAAAGCCTAAAGGTTTAAGTCCGGGAACAGAATTCAGTCTGTTTCCAGACTGAATTCTGGGAATTCAGTCTGGGAACAGAATTCTCTGTAGGGAACAAAAAAATTAAAACAAGACAGTTTGGTCGCTGACAAAATACCTAGAGAGCTATTATTATAAAGCTTCTCTATGAGAGAGTAACTGCACACTGGAAGCCAAGAGGCGGCAGTTAATTACAGCTAAAATACAATCACAAACAGAGCTTGGGATGACGTCTCATCTGGGTGGAACAGCTGCAAGCGCAGCCATGTTGCAGCAAAAAAGTTGCTGGGTTTCTGCAGCCGTTTCCATGATTTCTCCCAGTCAGCAGACAAATGTACCACAACGCGTCACTTTTCAAAGGCAACACTGTCTTTGATATCAAAATGCACATTTGTTGAACGACAGTTTATTGAGGACTGGTTTATTCAGAAGTGGCTGTGTTCTTTGTAGACTCGGGGAGTTTGTAATTACCAGATGGGCAACGTAACGAGGAGCTGTTGTGTAAATGTTGAACAAAGACATTGCGCCTTGGGCTTTTGCTTTCATCTAACAGAATGATTGCAACGTGAAAGGAACTACACTCTCGTTTCGAGTTATTTGCAGGTGATTTAGTAAAATACACATGATGAGGATATGCTGTTAACATTGCCATATGTTCTGAATGGTTTATGTTACTCTGACTCTTGTGACATACACCATCTGGGTTGCACTCTGTCGCTTCTCTTGGCTCAGTGGGTTAGTTCTGCCCCAGAGGTTGTGCAGGGCATTCTTTTCTCCTGCAACCACAAAATAACTGGGATTCAGAAACCTGTGACATCATCCGACGCACATTTGGAAATCTGCTCTCTTTTCCTCCAATCATATTTAGCAGTTTGATCCACGTTAGTTTTGAGGAAAACGGATCCCTCGGATTTCTTACAGACAAATTTCAGACTCTTTGTTTTTCAGTCTGTGTGTCGCAAATTTGCAGCAAACTGCCAAAATGCTTTTGATGATAGATTTTTGAAAAATGTTTTTAATTTGGAGCTGAGATATAACACAAAATCTGCAATTTCAATATTCCTAAAAAAGCAGGTGATCACACAATCCTGGTTGGGAATTTATGGCTTTTCTTAGTTTTTGTTGCTGTAGTTTGACAGCAACAATTTCTTGAAAAAAATGCTCAATATAAATTCTCTCTAATCTTATTCTGCCTTGCATATTATATCAGGTAATATATAATATCCATTATACACTGTAATAATGGATTACTTTTCTGAAGAAATGAGTGGCAACATTCTTATTTTTTCCAATAGATTTTCCAACCGAGCCCTTGGCTTCTCATAAAACAACTCAAACTCAGATTTGTAATTCATCATTCCGTCACTCGACTTTTAATTCTGAGGATGAGTAACGGTGCTCAGGTGATTCCTGTGTGGCTCAGCATTCAGTGAAAGCAGCATCAGTCCCTGATGAGTTTCTGACGTTCAGAGTTCTCCATCTGTCTCTCGCTCTGCACCATGAAGAGGAAATTCTGTCTTTGTCACTTTGACTCAGCCTCTGAAGGTCTACTAATGATCATGAACAGGTGGTGGAACTGGTCTATGTAAGTAGGCTTCTCCTCACCTGCAGTATAGTTGACACTATAACAAACCCTCATTTGTATCACACTACAGCAGGAAAACGTCCTCAAGGACGGGACATCGAATTCAGCTGGTTTCCGTTGCAGGACTCGTTTGGGATGTGTGAGGAGACAAATGGTCCTCGTGATCCATCGACCAAACAAGAGCTGCACGCTCGACTGCTCTATTAAATCCCAGTTCCACTGCAATTTCCTGCAGTGCAAAAATAATTTCATTTTTATTAATGCGTGACATGAAGTGAAAGGGCAGAGCACTGTAGAGCAGCGCAAGAAAAAAGCAAAAAAACACTCAAATGTAAGAATAAACAAGGACTGTAAGAGGGTTTAAAAACGATTCGATATGTTTTGCTGTGAACCGACTGGCTCGATGAGGAGCCTGGATCAGTTCAGGAATGATCTGCAAGGCAATGAGAAACAACCGGAGGACGTCAGACGCAACCTTGAACTGACTTAGTTTTGTATTGATTGGAGAGCGTTTGCCCATGACTCCACCTGTGTAATTGAGCGCCGGCGTAACCAGCTGTAGATGAAGGAGACCAGCAGGAGATGGGCAGAAATAAAGCAAAGCAAACAACAGTCCAAGGTTGTGGGGGGGAATAAAAATCAGCATGCAGCACTAGGAAAATGTTTAAAAAAAGATGTAGAGGTCTTTTTTACTCCATGAGTCTGCAAGGTGTTAAAGGTGGTGGATGTAACGCGTGTCATGTTGCCGAGCCTCGACAGGCGAAGCTGCATTCCCGTCTGTGTTTATTTCAAATCTCAAAATAAAAAGGTGGATAGGTGACACCCACAGCCCTTCCTATGAGAGAACGTACTTCACTTTATCTACAGTATTTTCTTGTGAATGTAATTTGCAGGCAGAAGATGAAAGAGACAAGCCAAAGAGCGCTTACAGCTAAATTTAGATTTTTTTCTGGAGGCGACTTGGTGGCAGACTAAACTTGCTCAGTGTTTTCTCTTTCTGTTTTACGTCCATGTATGTGTTACGGGAAAAGGGTTTCTCTCTTTTGTTTGCTCGCCCCTCTTGTCGTCTCATCTCTGATGCGAAGGGGCACAGCTGGCAGCACAGAAATGTTCAAAGTACAAATCTTTATTTGCTGCATGAGAATGCAGCCGGCAGTTTCACTCTATGTTGCAGTGAAACAGAAGAAAGCGATGCTGTAGCTGAGCTCCTGACATGTCGATGAAAGATATCCCAAGCGCAGCGCGTCTAAGACCCGAACGAGACCGGGACTTTGAAAATGTGGCCTCAAGACCAATCCTGAAACCAAAACAAGTCTGAAGGACCACAAGTTTTGTTTCATGCGTAAATACTAAGAGTAACTATAATTATGTAAGTGTATAGATTTGAGTTTCAGTAATATTTGTTTCAGCTGCCTGAATAGATCACAATTTAGTCAGTATTTTAAAGTGTAACTGTGATCAGAGGCTACTGTGTGAAAGCAGATAAAGCTGAGAGAGAGAGGAGCAAAGTGCTGTTTGTGCAGATAGAGTTGGAGGGAAGCTGGACACATTGTATGTGAAAGAAAGCAGACATTTTGCACGCAAACACTACAAAGGTTTCAAACTGGAAATGTTAGCTTTTGATATTTTTTGGCATTTTATTTCCTGCACGTCTCCTGGCATGACCAAAACGACGTCTTATCACGTCGGCATAAGACGTGATACTCACCTCGGTATCGACAGTGCCGATATGTGGATCAATGAGCCAACCCTTACCGAGTTTCGAGTTTGGCTTGCTGAGACGTGCAGGTGAGTGTCGCTGCACAGTTTGTAAAATACACGGCGATTCACTCAAAGTGTTGAATTTAAAATAACAATATTTTAACCATGAAACTTCTGTGCCCTCATAACCTTTTTAAACATCACTGAGCTGCTTCCAAATGGAATATCAAATCCCAGTGAGTTATTAACAGTAGTTAATCTTTGCACCGTTATTATCAGGCTTTCTAGCGGCTTTAATTATGAGGAACAATTTTGGTGAATAATACGCCACCTATGAATAGACTTCATTCGACAGCTAAATCTGCCCATGTAGTACATTTAGTGAGCTGGAACTGATACAGGAACAGGCAGTCAGTTTATACATCAGTCAGATTTTAACACATTAACTGAGGGGATGATATTAAACGGAGAAAAGTCTGAATATGCGGCACAGTTTAATCTGCTCCGGTATGCCGAATAGATTTTTATGTTAGATATCAGACAATGTAGCTTCACAAATTACACGAGACTTTTTCACAGTAATGAAATGGCCAGTTCCTTTTTAGGTGCTGCAGTATCCACCTCTATTAGCACAGAATGAAGGTTTTTTCAAATATTTCTGCATGTCAGCAGACTCGCCGGCGTGGACCTGACATCCCTACTCGTCCTATCTGCAGGTCAGCTGAACCACGGCTTTCTACCCAGAGATAATACATTTTTCAGCAGAAACCCCAGGGGGTGATAACGCACCGGCTCATCAACCGTCGAAACTGTCAAAGTTTTTCTGTTTCAGTCCCTGTTTTCTTTGAGGGGAAAATACCAAGCAGATAATATAAAAAAAGACAAACAGAACTGTATTTGTAAATCTAAGCAATACTCTGTAATTTCTTTACTTGTTATGTTTCTGATCGAAGTGTAACGAAATAGATTTTTTTTTCTTTCTTCACGTGACTCGACATCAAGACATTACATTTTGTTGAAATAGCATCACTAAGATGCTGCGTTTGAATTCTATCCTTTTTTAGGCCTTAGGAGTGAGTATTTGAGTGGTTGGGTTTTGTCAGGTGTGTCTCTATGTGGCTCTGTAATGTAATGGTGACCTGTCCACGATAAATCCCGCCTCTCACTCAATATTTGCTGGATATAAACACCAGCTTGCTTGAACAGACGCAGGCATGTTGATAGCAGTCGTTAGTGTCCGACTGGAAGACTACAGTTTAGCCCAGCATTTCTTATTTCATAGTAGATTTAGATTTGAACTAATATTTTGATTTTACTATCATCTTTCCTCTGACTGAGGGAGGCCATGAAAGACCTTCGATTTGAATTTGATGCCTGCAGGGAACGTGCAAAAAGAGGGTCAACAAATAAGACAGGTTCTGACAGGCTGAAATGGCAATTATTTTTCACACATGCCTGCCTCATTTTCTGTCAAAGATAAACTTTTCTGTTGAACAAAAATCATTTTAAATCTACAACAGCCAGGGTTATGAATAATTTAGTGCCTGACTCTAATTTTGAGATGGTAGAAAGGATAGTTGCAAATTCTTTTGGGACCTCCTTAACTTTCGAACCAGACAAATAGCTGTCTTTGTTTTGAAGGCCTCAAAGGTTTCTGTTGTTCTTCCCAAAATGTTCACTCTTCCTGCAAAGGTCAGCAGCACAACAACCTACACTTCTGGGGCTAAAGGAGACAAGCCTCGATGTTTTGATTATGTGCACATGATGTGATGCACTTCTGTGTTATTTATTTATTTATTTTTGTTTTTAAAACCATTTTTAATAACAATATTGGGTTATACTAATTGTTTCCTTACTAGAAATCAATTTTTTTTTGTGACATTTTACAGAACATTTTAGGTTTTGCTATTTACATTTAAGTTATTTGTTTGGTAAAAATATATTTTAAACAGCAGTGTGTACAAATAGGTTAGGAAAACATTCCAGCGTTTGTAGGGTGTCCTGATTTATTTATGATTGTTTTCAAAGGGACTGCATTTTCTGGTGCTCTGATGGCATTTTTTGTTTTTTATCATTATTTATGAACGTGTCCTTTTTAGAGGCTGCAAAGCTTGCAGCAAGAGTCCTTGCCTGGGTTCTTTCTGCGTGGGGTTTGCATGTCCTCCCTGTCCATGAGCTGGTTCTTTCTGGGTACTCCGGCTTCCTCCCACAGTCCAAAAACGTGACTGAATGACTCAATTCTCCATAGGGTTAGGGTTAGGGTAGGGTAACGCAAAAGGGAAAAAAAATCCCCACACCCCCTAGAGGGCTCAGTAGTTAAGCGATGCAGTAGGAGCCAATATTGCCCACATAGTTACTGTTACCACTAACAGCAGGCGGAGAAATAATGCATTCTGCTTTGCTGAAAGCGAGTTTCAAACATTCTTTTGTTGCTTTTAATTGAGCTTTGTGAGACTGACCAGGGATGCAGGTGACCTCTGACCTGCAGTGTGTTTATCTCCTCTCCTCCTTCAATTTGTATCTACTTTTTTTTATTTAACTCCTTAGCACTATCTATGTGACTTTGATTGGTGGGGAAAAAAATCAATCAATGCAGAATACAGCAGCACTGTCTGAGTGTCTCAGAACCGTTTTTGAATCAATTAGAATGAGAATTATTGACCAGCTTTGAGTTCACAAGCAACAAATTTGACTAAACATAACAGATTTTAGAGATAAAATACACATATGTACCTGTCTGTCTGTTGAGAGATTGTGTGATATTTATAGATAAAAGATAATTAAATATATGTTCCCAGGATGGTCGTTTGTGAGATTAAAGTACATTTAAAATAACAACCTTTATGCAGGGAGTAAACATACTTCATTAGGTCCCCATCTCGGTAAAAGAGAAATTATTGTTGTGACATAATATTCAAATCTATGTCATGCTTTCATTAACTGTAAGCAGAAAATCACGACGGTAAAAATATCAGTTTAACAGTTTGATCTACATAATTTGTTTCAAAGATAATATTTTCATTTTTTGAAGTGGTCTCTGGACATACGCAGCACACGCAAACTGCGACAAATTTGCACATTTCCTCATTTTAACAGAATGAGAATGTTCCAAGTCATGTTGTGTTTACCAAATATTGAGCTGAGCTATCTCTCCCGCACACAGATGGAGCACGCCTGCCCCACATTCGGGTTGCGTTGGAGGGGAAGAGCGCCCGGGCTGATAAAATGCAGCACCAAAAAGCTCCTTCGGGGAGCACAGGTGTCATGCGATGGGGAAACCACACAGACGCCTGTGGGGAGCCACGACTTTCTCTTATCTGACACACTCAGTCCTAATTCCTCCTCTGCCTAACGAGCCACTTGATCATCCTGCCAACATGCGCTGCCTGATCAATTTGAGCAGAAAGTAAAAAAATAAATAAATAAAAAAATTATGGTAACATTTTCTCACTGCTGGAGATATTCAAAGGACTTATCAACAACTGGCAATAAAAGCCAGCAGGCACTTCTGACCCTATTCTGGCTTAAATTGCGAGCTTGTTAGTGATGGCTGTGGAAGGCTTTCATACCGAATCGGCAGCAGATTCATATTATCAGAAGCTCATCTGAATTTATAGCAGATGAGCTTATTCTGCTCCCCAAAAAGGTGTTCGCCATGTAAACATTAAAGATTGCTATAGGACGTACTTTTCTAATGGAAGAAGTCGATGCTGTGTGTGCACCTGTCCTCTCAGTGAGCCTTGAACGCGCTCATTTCCCTCAACTCAAAGCTATTCTCTCGTTCATTAAAAAGGCCTAGCCCTGAGCACTAGCACAGCTCAGCATGTACCTTTCTGGTCTTCTAAACCAAGGTTGGCTTCCCATTGGGATGCTTTGTCATTTATCAGAGCACAATGGAGTCCAATAAGAGGTCAGGAGAAAGGCCTTGTTTGAAATTTTAAAAAAGAGCCATGCATTAATGTGCGGCAGGGGGACGGCCCCCGGAGGCTTTAGCTCTCTCTCGCTCCTTTTCTCTCGCTCTCTTTTTCTTCCAAAACCTAAAACGACTCGTCTGTAGAAGATAGTTTGTTGTTTCTGCCATGTCTAGTCAGCTCTTTGCCTCTCTCCATTTGATGAATTGTTTGCAGGTGATTCATCAGAGATGCTTTACTGTGTGCTTAGTAAAGTTTTGTTGGCACAGGTAATTACTTGGAAGTAGTTCGGGGAGAATGAAGAGAGATGATGGGATTATTGGAGGATGAGTCTAAATTAACTAGAAAAATGATGTAGACTCTGCAGGGGGGAAAAAAACAATATGTTGAACTTTTTATTTATTCTTTTCTTTTTTTTTTTGAGGGACATTTTCTCTCACAATGTCTCAATTTTCTGAAATCTGACTGTACATTTTACTTTACCTCTGTTTGTTTTTACACGGATTCCAACTAAAGCAGACGATGTAAACATCCTGAAGGCTGTCGACGGTGGACTGTCGACATGCATTGGCCAAGATGCAAGTACGACTCAATGATTGAGAGTAATGTTGCAGATCTTCATGTCTTTATTTCCTGGATGAAGTGTCATATGGGATTATTTATAAATTTACGTGGGTATGGAAATAAATAAATAAACAAAAAAAAAATATGCTTGTTTAAACAAATAAATGTCAAGTTTATTCCCTGTAGGTTGTGATAAGTCTGCAGATATTTATTTCCCAGTTTCTAACTTCTATTAAAACTGGGCGGACCTGGGCAAACAACGCCTCAACTAAATCTGCCTTTTCAAAGGGCCGCTTTGTTTCCTCACTTTCAGATCAGAGAAAACACTCGGTGCAGTCCGCTGACTTCCTTAGACAAACAGCTTTTGACATTTTGCAATTTACTAAACGCCCATGTAATAATGATTTGTATTTCATGTGCCTGAATTTGAATATTAACCTTGCAGTTTCGTCCGGAGGTGCACTGGACTGGATGTGGAATTAGACTGAGCTTAATATGTTTTTTTTTAAAAAACGATTTTCACCTAATTTGACGTCAACTCGAGCATTTTGCTAGTTTGGATCGGTCCCCACATACGCCTAGTGGAGAATTATCCAGGAATAAGTAAACTGTGTTCAAATGAGGAGTCTAATTCAGCCTAATGATGGAAACCTCAATTTCTATGTCTGCATAGACATTTGACAGAAGCATCTCAAGGGAACGTAGCACCTTCAGGCTTTCAAACCAACGTCCTTTATAGGGGACTGCAGTGATATTTGACTGGCCCTCATTAGCCTGGCCTTATTTCGAAGACTAATGACCCTTTGCTTCTTCAAGCTCTGCGCCAACAGGAGGCACTTCTTGGTGGAAAATTGCTTCAATCTGCAGATAATAACTGAGTATGCGAAGGGTGACAGAATGCTTCTGTCAACTAAAAGATTAATTTCAGTGATTTTTCCGTCAGGATCCCCACCCTCTCCCTACAGATCCTTCACTGCTACTTTATGCGTCACAGCTAACTGCCACTGTCAAACATTTATATAAAGCTTCTGCTGTTCATCCTAGTTTTTCAGTTTGCTTTTATTGAAAATGTTATGGAAAGGGGGGAGAAAAAAGCCGTTCTCTAGTCTTATTGTCAAGAAGAGTACTTATCAGAGGCCTGTGTTCTGCCACACTACGGCGGCACATTTCATAACTAGGAACACATCTATCCATCTTCTCTTCTCTGTGCCAAGTAATGCTCGGAGATCGATTTGTAATTTAGGCCGGCGTGTTTCGTCTTGTCCAACTGAAAGATTGTTGAAAACAGGCAAGCTAAAAAAGTAGTTTGAAATGCTTTTAGAGGATGCTTGTTAAAACCGTTTTTTGCTGAAGAGGATGCTTTTGTTCGCGATAGCTTGCTCTAAATTAGGTTATTTTTAAATTCTCAAACACGTGATCAATCAGTGATTAATTCGATTGAGATTTTTCCAGCTAAAATCAAGCTGTTAACCCATCACTTGTGTTCTATTTTAATATATCACAGTGAAAACTCTTTAAGTTTACAGCTTTCTTAATTATGGCTCTAAATCTGATTTTTGTAGAATAGCAACTGACTTGAAACGAAAAAGATTTTTTTGGATTTGAATATCAATGTTGCGAGAGAAAGCAATAGGTTAAATATAATTACACGTGAACTGTACCTATTTAACATTAAGTGGGTTAGATCAATTTGTATGATTTACTATGAGTCTATACTTTCTTGACCGTGACTTAATTTACGTTTCTGCATAATTATTGAGAGCATGTGCAGGGAAATGATACTTTCTGTGAGTTGGAATAAGTGTGTACAGAACACAGACTGTGCTCAGGATCGAAACACTCTGTAATTTCATGCAAGATTGCTCCATTTCAAAACAAATGTTCTAGTCCACAAAATATATATATATATATATTTTAAATGAATTAGTCTCTTGGAAATTAACAAAACACATCAAGAGATGGACATTTGTAACACAATGGAGTTCCATGTAGATTGACTGAATTTGTCTGTCTGATTGGATTGATTTGATCAAATACTTCTGATCTCTCTTGCTCTCTCCTTGGGAAGCAGATCTATGCGGCTGTAGAGGATGTGTATGAGTCTGGTCCAGGTATGAGACTTAATCGAGGTTCATAAGAAGATTTACTCTTTGACGGTGAAATGTAATCACCGTTTATGCACAATGGCTCTAAAAAGGTTCAAATTACGTACTTGTAAAAATATCAAACTTCTGTGAAGCAAAAAATAAGACTTAATCGATCTTGTTAAAAGTGCATTATTTACAGTTCTATAATAATAACCTTTACTTAACCGGCTACGAACCTCATTGAGATCCACTATCTCTTTTTCAAGAGGGACCTGGAAAGATAGCAGCACCGTTTGCTCTCCGCATTTCAAGTCAAATACACTTTTAATAGACGTCAATTTACCAAAAAGCTCCAATAATCTGGTAGCACAAACTCTTAAAACATTACTTTGTTGAAGAAGCTTCAGTTCAGTTTCAACATTTAGTCTTTTTGGTTTCACACCTGGCACTATTTATACTGAAACGGAGTTAAGTTGAAGAAAAGCTCAGCTGCAAAATGATTGACCTGACATCTGCTCGTCTGCGTCCTTTAGTTAAATCCATCTTGTACACAAAGGTTACCACAGATCAAAATGACCTTATGGTAGAAAGATATTGGCCAGTCGAAGAGCTGAAGATACTGAAGAATTATACATACCCCATTGGCACAGTAAAGGTACAGACATTACTGGATATTTGTTTAAAGAGGTCCAGGAGTCTGCCAAGAGGTCGACAGCAACACTGAAGGAGCTGCAGGAATTCCCAATAAAGCTAAAAGATGGACAATATATACTGTATATCTATATCTATATATATATTTATATATATATATGCCTTTACATGTTATCTTTGTTTATCTTGTGATGTATTATGGGTTTGGCTCCTGTAATGTTCACCGAGAAGAACAGGACATTAGATTGTCCAGCACTGGACACTGTGAGACGTAAGAAGAAACGTCGACCAAGATGCAGAGAATAAAAGGACTAGTCAAGACAACGAACAAAGTCTTTGGTGTCTGCGAACAGCTGCGCTTCAGTGCCGTGAGCAGAGCCTGGACGTTTGTCCTCAGCTTCTTACAGTAAACCATTGTAACGTGCTGACAATGGGAAGACCAGGTCAAAGGTTCATGGTACTGGTAAATTCACGTACACAACTTCATACAGTGTTACTGCCACTGATCAAACCAACCCTTTGGTGAAATACACACAATATTTATGATCAAACGTGTCTATCAGGTCTGAGACTCTGTTGGTCGTATGAGAGCTTGGAATCAATAGAGTTGATTCCATTGATTCCAAGTGAGATATAGCCGACTGTGGCGCCGTATCTCACACATAATTATTAATAAGAGGTTTAACACAATCAAAAGTTGAAATACTTTTAAACCATCTTTTGTGGAAGAGGATGCTTTTGATTTGATAGTGAGTTGAGCATTACTTTGCCTTCATGACTCGCCACAGAATTCCCACAGTCTAGTGGAGAAACTTGTAAAGTGGAACCGAGTGCAGGCGTGTTTGACCTTCACTTGTTATTGCTCAGGGACCAGGGGATGCCAGCAGTCTTAGCTGCTCATATTCAGATTGAATCTATCAGGCCGATAGAAAAAAAAACTGATGCTCTTGCAAGTCTTGTGATGTACAGTTATTGTTGCTGTGGGATTAGTCTATTGTGAGCATCCAACAGATCAAAGGCCAAGGACGGCTCCACGGAGCAGTTTAGCAAACTGATGAAAAGATGAGCTTCTGTGAGTCCCAGCGTGGCAAAAAGAAATGTGACCTGATGCTTTCCACGTGACGCCGGAGGAGTCATCGAAGCGTGGATGGATAGTTGAGGGGAGGGAGGTGCGGCAGCCGCGGCTAAATCAACGCCGACTGTTTAGTGTGGATTTTCTAACCAAAACAAGTTCTTCCAAGCTGTGTGTAATTCACCCCACAGATGATGGGTTTAACAGCCTCTGCGCGCGTATTTTGTCCGCAGAAGATCTGTAAATCTGTCAAGGAATGAGTCGCTTCCATTTCCCTGGGTGTAATCTCATTTGCCTCCGGTGCCAATGGAGCATCAAATGTCGGCGCCGGCTCCTGGTGGTTGGATGCCGCGACTGTCTGTTTGCCTGAGTTTAGCCTGGGAATAAATCCCACCTGTCCCACATGAGGTGCTCCATCAACCACGAAAATCCATTATCCCCAGAATGTTTTAGAGGGGTAATGGAATCCTTATCTTTATTTTGCACTAGGAGAATTTAATTACATGGTGTAATAAAAAGCTCTCCTAGTCTATCAGTGTATGAATATCTGCTCTTTTTTTTTTTTTTTATGGGGCTCATATTGTTGTGTGACGGTGTTCCTCGGGCTGACGTCTGTATTTTCCGGTACGGACTGCCAATCACTGGCTGCAGTCCTGATTCCGCTCCATCGTTTGTGACTCTATTACATCTCATTCCACAGATAAGATGAGATGAAGCCTCATTTCATACAGCATATGCTTAGCAAACATTACTTGGCATTTGCCTGCAAACCTGTTGTGAGTTATTAAGATGAAAATGAGCTGGATTTGAGCATCGCAAAGGAGAAGAAAGTAAATATTTAATCACACCGAAGCTTAGTTGTTTTTTTTACATCCTTACAGGACTGCGCTTTTCTCCCCGAGCTCCGACTGTTGTTCGCGTGTTATGTAACTGTTGTGTTCTTTACGCATTTTACTGAGACGCTGCAACGTTTTGCAGCTGTTGCACATTCCTTTATAAAATGATATAATCTCACAGTGACTGCTGTAACCACGGTGAGCTGAACTGAAGGTGAAATAATTAAACCTCACAGGCCAGGAGGCAAAATCACAGGAACTGTGAAATCAGTACTGGTCTGTCCCCGGTTCATTTAAAGCAGCAAGATTCTAAAAAAAGTCAACCTTTGGGATGAAAATATAACCATGTTAGTCCATGCTTGAAAATATGAGTGTATCTGTTAAATGTTCTTTAAATTACAGGGACTTGCATAATTATTTATTATCATGTAAAAAAAAAAAAATCTACTTTTGTAAGGCTCTTTATTGGATGAGCTGGAAGGGATTTATCTGTTTAACTTTGTTTTTGAATTATTCTTCAATTCTATTAGTAGAGTCATCTTCAGTCGATTAAGATATACATCCTGATCGTTTGACAGATTAAAAGTAGCTTTTCATTAGGCCCACATTTCTGTTTTTAATCAGGTTTTTTTTTAATGGCCTGATGTAATATTCTATTTTTAAATGTCATGTTCTCATTAGCTGTAAGTGGAAAATCATCATAATTACCAGACGTAAAGGCGTTCAAACATGCATCTGTGTGTAATTAATCTATATAATGTGTTTCACCGAGTGATGAAATAAACGGGCTTTCGGATAACATTCAGATTTATTGAATGGGGGGTACATTTATTTCCCAAATGGAGAGGAAATGCTGTACACTTGCTTCTGGTGGCAAAAGTCAGTACACCCTGTGTCAGGTCTTCGCCAGGTTATTGCATGATTTAAATCTAACCTCAGTGAAAGTCGGACACTAGACGTCCAGCCATTGTATTTGTTTTATGAAACAAAGATGAATTCAATTCAAAGTGGGATAATGCAGCCCAGAAAGCATCAATACGGATAAAACGAACGAGAACCAAGATTTTACAGTGGGTGTACATTTGTTTCGTTGTTGCAGTGCATAACGAGGATCCAACAAAAACATTTGCAGTTGGCTTTTTACCATTATACAGTAACATTTAAACTTGTGAATTGTATCGATACAGCTATGCTAAACTATTGACGATGGAATTCGTTTGGTTTCAGGAATCGCGGTGTTTGTTTCCTGTTGCGAATACTGTAACTCACCGAGGAGCGAGAACCTCTGGAGTCAGAATCCTCCGTGGGAACGAAGCCTGCCTGTGTCAAACCAGATGCATTTCAAAGCATCGTGGTGTGTTGGGTGTGTTGCAGGACAGGACTGAAGTGTGACTGCAGGTTGTGAATTTTTAAACAGAGTCCTCCCGATGCTTTCTTCTCCAGGCTGTCTGTGAGAGCCTGGGAGCTGCTTTCTTCGTCCACTCAGGAATCATTTACAACAAAACTGACAAACAAAAAACAGCTATGGGGTCCTGTTGAGAGGTTATGAGCAGTTGGTAACTTACCTGCAGCTGTGAGATGCTCTAGCCTTAACGTTTGCCACATCCTTAATTTAAGAGCTGCATTACAAACCATCATGTTTGCGTTGAGTAGTTGTTTTGCCTTCCAGCAGGTTATCATCTGTTTCCACTGACATACTAAGTGAAACAAATACTGCAAACCCACATTTGCTAACTACATTCAGCCAGTGTCTGTAATGCTCTAAAATGACTCTTTAAAAGAAGAAAAAATAAGAAATGTTTCAGTCGTTAATGTCAGTATGTTCTATTTCTACATACCACCTTCCTACTTTTCCATTAGGCATTTATTCTGTTCACAGGATGTAAACAAGGTCTGTTTTTCAGAGTGTATTTCTGATTAGATGTCAGGTGTAACCAACAACAACCTGTCATGTTGACAGCTGGTGACCCAAATGTGAAAACTATTGGGAACAAAAGGTCCGATTAAGAGAAAGTTATGTTTTTGTTGTCAGCTCCAAATATTTATTAGTTTAACTTTATCAAGTTGCAAATATTTCATTGTTTCTAACAATTCTGGTTGGCAAGAAGTTACACTGAATAAACTGAGGATCCACAACAGTATATTTTTTTGTTAATTTTTAGGATTCATTTATATTCATGTTGTTTTTAGAAAATGAAGAAGCCATCACAATGAATGACAGTAATACATCAAGCTTTCTGCTGACGTTTCTTTTCTAACACTTTGAACAAACGGTGCTTTTTCACACAGACACAAACTAAGATCTCTAAGTGACCCAGATCAATTTAGAGCCAGTTCACAATGATTAAAGACCACAAATTGAAAGCATTAGGATAGATTTCACAACCAACCAGTCACACACATCATCAGAAGTGTTTTTTTTCCCCTTTCTTTTGCTTTTTTATTTGTTCTCTGCTTGAGTGCGTTTTATGCCTTCCTTTGTGGCAGCATAAGACATATCAGGTTGGCTGTGTGGGTGCTGTGACTCTCATGCTTGACATTTCCATCAGTTGCTTTTTATGAAACTTTGTTTTTTCTTTTTCTTGAGCATTATGCTGTCTGCAATTAATCCTTACATTCTTTGTGTCAGGAAAGAGGGTCTGCTGCTTGATCGTCATCACATTACGGAGGGCTCTTACTGCAGAGCTGTACAAGCAGATTGATGTCAGGACTGAAGAAAACATTGTGTTTTGTGTCAGTTAATTAGGTTTTATAGTTCTTAGCATCACTGTCAGCAGAGCTGACCTTAGATCTTTGAATGAAAATATGACCTACCCACCTGGAGCCCTTCACTCCCTTAGATAGGCTCTTGTGGTAATGAAACAGGGCTTTGAGCCCAACAATTTCTAAATGTCAAGGAAGCCGGGAGTCATTCAATATCATTTACAAATAATAATACAATCTTTAATGTTAAGGACACCGTTTTGAGTCATAAAACTCTAAGTCGAGTTTGGCGTAAATGTTCCGATTCATGACTGAAACATAGGAGAGGTGATGAACAAATACGACTTGTGAAGGTCAGAGGTGACAAAGTTCAGTAACTTTAACTTTTCCTTCAGCATCAGTGCGTAATCGGACTTATTCACATTTATTGTTAATGTGTTCAACTTTTACATTTTTCTACTCACAGCCTCTTAAACGGACTGGTAGTTTCCAAGTCTTAATGGTGGTCACCAGAGCAACTGTAACGTCTCACTGGGAGAGATGCCCAGGTGTCCAGCCCTGCTTTACTGGGAAAGAGGATTACTTTACTGGGGGTTTGTTGGACAGGGGCTGGGGACTTACTAGGAGAGCTTGCTGACTTGTGCATAAAGTGAGGGTGGAGTGACAGATCTTCAGTATGGAAAGGAAACCATCGCTCTGTAACAGATACACTAAATGACATGCAAATGTTCTCATGTCTTTCTTTTGCAGTTGCAGAAAGAAATATAGACAATGCCAACAGAATAGGATACAATAGCAGACAACTTTCGTAGATTGCAAATGAGGATTACTCTACTAAAGGACACACAAGTTTAATAAAACAATCAAACCTTTAAGTAAAAAAGGTCATTTCTAATTTTCTGTGTTGAGATGTTTTTAGATTTATACTGGCAACAACAGAAACCCCATTTTTTCTTTTTTTTTTTAAAGAAAATATGAGATTGGCCTTTATGTTTTCAGTGATTGCTTTTGCTTTGAAACTCTACTGTTGGTGCCATTTTTGACCCGTTCCTTTCTTAGTCATGATGAACTCTGACATGACCTTTTTTCTCATCCTGGAATAATTTTGGTAGACGACTCCTGGGAAGGTTCACCGCCACTCCAGATATATTAGGGAGCAATATATCTCTCTGTGGTTTGCTGAAGACCCAAAGTGCAGGAAATGTCTCGCCAGTCTGATAGATGCCACTGGCTTTGTTTGTCATTTGTTTTTTGAATTTATTTAGATTGAGGCAAAAAAACAAAAAACAAATACTATTTCACTTCATGCTCACAGGTGTGAAAGCTCCTTGGATGCACCTACGGCTGCAAACAATCCATCCAATCATCCGAGGGGTAAACATCAGCAGGGAAAGGACGTTTTTGTGTTCTGCTGTTCTTTTCTTTGAACACCATACGGCTTTCATCATCACATTGTCAGCTCAGTCAGCTGGCCTCTTCCCAGCAGCTTCTTCTCCGAACCAACCTGAGTATAATCTGTCATACATCACGGAGGGTTGTTGTAGTCGTCATCAAAACCAGAAAAAGCCCTGAACTTCTGTGAGCAGAGCCACAAATAAATGTCCTCATACTGGAGCGAGAAAAGCCACCGCGCAAACCTGTTTATCACCATTTTTATACTTGAATGTTTTTCCAAACAACATGCATATATATATATATATATATATATATATATATATCGTTAATGACAACTTGCTGCCCCGCTCTTAACAAAGTCTCACTCTGGAATAGCATGGCATTGACTGCTTTCTCGTCTGAGAACAAAGTAAGCCACTTAAGTGCACTTACCTTCCCTTGTAGTCAGACAGCCATTGCTCAAGGGTGAGGAAGACAATTTCACCAGCATCAATCTCTTTATTAGAAAGTAATGGTCACTTACATTTCAGATTTCTAACCTCAAAGGGCTTTTAGTATTGATTGTTCAAGCCCACAGTAATAAAGATCCTGGCAAATACTCCTTGTGAGGCTTAAGATGAGCGAAAGCCTGAAGGACCTGCCATCCCTTCTGTGGGAGCACATGAGAGGGCTGGACACCAACTAGTTGCCATGACAGCCTCTTAAAACAGAGCGTGCCCTACATGTCACTGCTGCTGTTTGTTTCCCAGTAATTATTCATTTTGTCCATGAGCCAAAACACAAGTCAAGGACTTTCCGTGGCCACATTTGTGAATGTTTGAGTAATTACTTTAAATCTCGCTTGTATCATGTGAAGGAATCTAGAAACGTGGAATCAAGAAGACATAGAGAGAAATGTGGCGTGTGGCCCAGATCAAGAAGCAATAAGCAATAATTCATCTATAGACGAGTAGCAGCTGAACGTGCCCAGCTGGCTGATTTTCTGAAACATTTCCACTGATGTGCTTCCTGGAGTCAGCGAGGCAATCATTCACAAACATCCCGTTACCTAATCTACCCTTGTGGTCAAAGAGAGTCCTAAAGATGGAAGGAGGCCATCTGGAAGCGATCAGGCCGTTGTTTAGATTGGCGTCTAAAGAATAAGCATTAGCTTTTTCACTGGAGACTGTGGACAAGAAGCGTCTTGGAAAAATACCACAAGACTTGAACTTGATGCCAGTCTGGATTGTAACTTCTGGCACTCTTTATGTTGATGTGTTTCATACCATGTAATTTGTTGCTGCAGCAGACTCGTGTCAGAAAGATCAGGGGGGGAAAAAAAGACATGTCCATCAGATATTTTACAGTTAGACTCTGAAAACAAACAGAAAAGACAGTTGAGAAACTTGCTAAAGCAGAGCAGCAAAAAGCATCTGCCATGCCAGTCGTGACAGATGCATCTCCATCCTCAAAAATGTCTGATACTGTTTGGTATTTCTTATGAATGATTTCCTCCTTGGTCACGAGAGAGCTGAATCACTTCCCTGTGTGTTTGTCACACTGAACAACCACAGATCATCAACAGAAGCTCACAGCCGCATGCTGTCGTTGAAGTCCAGGCTTAGGCCACTCTGGCATAGTGCAGAAGGCAACTGAGCAGAACTTCCACATTTATATCAATGGTTCCACATTCATGGATTAAAGGTTATCTTCTTTTTATTTGCCAGTCAAATGGAAAGTCATTACACGAGCACCAACTGTGAACTGGATTTATTTGATCTTTTTTTTTTTTTCTATTCTGTTTGTTGTGTTTAGCAGTGGGGGTAATAGCAATTTTGAATGGAGTCAGTTTTAGACCCTATTTCTTTTATCTGAAAAAGAAGAACGTCAGTCTGAGCATCTCATGCACGCATCACTTTACTCATCCATAAACCATCACCATTTTTGCTTCAGACGAGTCTCCTGCTTCCCTTTTTCTCTCATTTGTGAGAGAAAAAGGCTTATCCCATAGCAGAATGTAAGAGGACTTGATCAAAAAGTTTCTCTGTGTCTTTAACGAAAGTAATTTGAATTGAAAAATTAAGTACATGTACATAATTTGGTGCTAATTTCTATATACGGTTGTGGTCAGATTTAACAACAACAAAAAAATGCAATTAGTTGCATCAGTTCATTAGTTAGACACATTTTTGCTAAATGGTGAGGTGAACTGAATTTTAACCTTCTTTACATTCTGTCTGTATTGAGTTGATTAGTGTGTATTCAGCTCACTTTTTATATGAACTGAACCTGTTTGCCTTTTTCTGAATTAACAAATGCAAAAATGAGCTAAGCTAACCTGAAGTGAACATGACTGTACTGTTAAGGATTCATGTCAAGGGCAATTGGCAGCTACATGGTCAGTAACAGTGAGGAAATAGATGAGGATAACAAGAATAGCAAGTACCCATTATTTCTGACTTTGTGTATATATATATATATATATATATATATATATATATATATTTTTTTTTTTTTTTTTTTTTTTTTTTTTTTTTTTTTTT